>JAZGLO010002037.1:0-107361 GCA_036873155.1 Biomphalaria sudanica
TTCACTTTGGAAATCTTCTCTTGAATTACTCCCTTCCCCCCAACTAGTCCACAAAAGTGATTGGACTATAGCACACTGAGTCCCCAACTAGTCCACAAAGGTGATTGGACTATAGCACACTGAGTCCCCAACTAGTCCACACACAAGTGATTGGACTATAGCCACACACTGAGTCCCCACTAGGAAAATGAAAGTTTCAATAATCAAAAACGATTAATAAAAAAATTTCAAATTCCAAAGTCATTTTATGCTTGTGTTTGTCAAGAGTCTGGACCTATTGAAAGTTAGTCACATTGGCTACTTCAAATTTAAATTATAATTTCACTCGGTGTAGGCAAGGTTTTTAAAAAGTATTTATTTTCAGATGTAACATTTTGTTTTTATTGATGATTAATTTTTTGCACAAATAAATTGAAATTATTATTTCTTTTTTTCTTTCAGATTTCAGATTAAATCTTGCATGTTACAATGTGACTTTTTCAATGTCGGAAAGAATTACACAAAGACATCACGTGATTTTATTCTCACATCGTCTGCTCAAGTCATGGATTCTGTCCCCTTGTTCGTCTGGACATGCTTCATGCTGTCGCTAAGAAGTGAGTACCCGAATGCAAGCTTCATTTCATCCTTACTTCTGATTTCCCCCATCCCCTACTCCGACCTCCCCGTCTCTTCTCTGCCTCCATCCTTCTGTATTTAAAACTGACTTACCGCTGTTTTTTTCTTCTCGTCTGCTGGCACTCATGGTTCGGTGCTGGCCGCAACACTGTTTCCAACACTAGGTAATTGCTTTTCAAAATGTCTTCATTTTAATTTGCATTCGTTGTGTTTCCTGTTTGGATAATTTCATTATTTTGATCGGTTATTTCAGTGAAGTTTGTTCTATGGTATACGGAATAGTTGTTGTTTTAAACTTTAAAAATAGTTGTATTTTTGTGATTCAAAATTTCTCAGAGGACTCAATAGATGCTCTTTCAATTATAACCACCCTTTATACATTGTGTGTAGGTTTTAAGAATTGTATAGTCAATATATTGAACTGTCAGTTTGTGATTATTTCTCTCCGTCATTGTCTTCGTCGTTCTGAAGTTCTGTTTTTAAAGACAATTGTTTTACTCCGCCTTAATTCTCAACCTGGTACAGCGATTGTAAAAGTATACTACTCAAGACATTCTAATGATGGGGTTTTATATCCTGACTTTGAAGACGGTACACAAAATGTTTCTAAACTTCTGTTTATTTTTGGTAAAGATTTAATGACTAAGACCTTCGAGCGGAAATACCCGCTGAAATATGTCTTCTCAAGATAAAGATGTGGTCTAGATCAAAGTGAATGCTAGAAGAGAATATAATGATGGTACAACTAGAGTTGTTGCAGTGTGGCCAATTAGCTAGTAATTCTTTTTCCAAAGATATACATCAAATGTTAAATTTCTAGGAAAATCGTTAGAGCCGTTCTCGAGAACCGTGTCTACTAACCCAGGTTTTTGTTTTTGTTTTGACTGGATAAAGAATTAGCAAGCTGAATAGAGGAATTGTAATAAAAAGATCTCGTAATTCTTAGTGACACTAGATTGCTTGGTATGTTGTTGTTTTTTAAGCAATAGTATTCAGTGTAGACCGCCGAAAATCTATTCTTTGTGTGGATCTTACATTTGAATGATAGGCTCTGATCTTTTTCGATGTGTACCTCTGGTGAAGGAAGGTACTTGTATGTCTATTAGAGGCGTGTCATTGATGTTTCTTGTTGTGTGTCTATTAGAGGCGTGTCATATGAGTAAGTGCAATGGAAGTAACTTAATATATGTTTATTAGAGGCGTGCAATTGAAGTTAATTACAGTATTTCTATTAGAGGCATGCAATTGAAGTTATTTGCAGTATTTCTATTAGAGGCATGCAATTGAAGTTACTTGCAGTATTTCTATTAGAGGCGTGCAATTGAAGTTATTTGCAGTATTTCTATTAGAGGCGTGCAATTGAAGTTACTTGCAGTATTTCTATTAGAGGCGTGCAATTGAAGTTATTTGCAGTATTTCTATTAGAGGCATGCAATTAAATTAACTTGTATGTCAGTGTCAGGCGTGTTAGTGAAGTAGCTTGTTGTATGTCTATTAGAGGTGTTTCATAGAGGTAACTTGCAGTATGTCTATTAGAGACGTATCATTGAAGTTACTTTTATGTGTGTTAGAGTGTGTCGTTGAAGCTTATTGCTCGAGTCGTGTGTCGAACCTCGAGCCCCCTTCATAATCTACACTGTTTCAATGGTGTACCAGTCCCCATCCCATCAGCAGCATGCCATCGTGTTCTCCGTGCCTCTCCATATTGTTTGTATTAGATGTAGTCTTTTATGGGGTCTTCTAAATATACACACATCTACATTCGTTGGCAACGAACGCTATTAATATTTCAGTCTCAAAACGCATGTACCGGAAACTATTACAAGTCCAAGAGACGCATTAAGAAGATAACTCTTTCAAAGGGAGACTACTTCAACCAAAGACTCAAGAACCTTACGCTGAACCACTTAAAAACAAATTTATTCTACGGTATACCATTAATACCTTAATGCTTGGCTATGGTGAACTCTGCCTAGAATAAAGTTTGTTTAGACGAAGACATTTTACTGAGTTCTATCCATAATGTCTGTTTACTTCTAAGTCAAAGTGTATACAAGCAACACTTTGTGCTATTGTTCCACTCTGAGGATAGATCAAATAGTATGTCCCTTCTATGGTACTTTTTCATTTATATTTTCGGTCCCCTAGACTTTACATGGAAATAAATTTCCGTCCTATGTTGAGAATGTTGAAGCATAGCTCTTTTATGTTACAATGTGTTGTTTTTTTTCTAAATCCGAAATACACTGTTCAATTGTTTGCTTCTGTGAGTGGCAAAAAGAATGATCTGGAAGTTGGACACAAAAAATAAAGACGTGTCTTGTGACGTGTCTTGTGACGTGTCTTGTCTTGTATTTCTTGTGGAACTTCAACGTCATTTTATTTGTTACTTTTACACAATGGTAACAGGACCATAATCTTCAAATACAAAAACAAAATTTAATAAAATACTCAGAAAGACACAAGGATAAAGGCACATTCCTCGTCCCATATGCTAGGACAAATTTGTACAAATACTGCTTCTTCCCTATTGCTATTAGAGCATGGAATGGGTTGCCTGAGCTAGCCAGGAAAACCAGTGACTTGGCAGAATTTAAGTCATTGGTTAATATGCATGACTGAATGCATGACGCGTAGGACGTAATCATCTTCTTTTTTGAAGTAACATCTGTATTATATAAGATAAGAAGATAAGGTAACTATGAAAGAAAAACAAAATACATGAAGCATAGCCATTACCACAGTGTTTCTCAAACTTTTTACTAGTAACGCTTCACCCCCCCCCCAAAAAAAAATCATTTGCACATCTTAGCCAGTTGTTGTCTGGGGAAGCGAAGTTGGCCCCACAGTGGGGTAGAAGAAGTTTTTACAATATGTTGAACATCTAATTTGCGTCCTGATTCTTCATTAAATGTTCATGTTTCTTTCGTTCTTTTCTTTATGGCTGAAGCTTTCATAGAAACGTTACTTTCTGGTGTTAGTACTGAGCACAACCAAACATCCGCTCCCCTTTATTCGTGGTCACAGCATGAACACACACACACACTCACTGCATAACACTCACATATACTCCATTACACTCACACACTATCCATAACACTCAGACACACTCTCCATAACACTCACACACACTCTCCATAACACTCTCACACACTCCATAACACTCACACACACTCCATAACACTCACACACTCCATTACACTCACACACTCTCCGTAACACTCACACACACACTCCATAACACTCACACACACTCCATAACACTCACACACACTCCATTACACTCACACACTATCTATAACACTCAGACACACTCTCCATAACACTCACACACACTCTCCATAACACTGTCACACACTCCATAACACTCACACACACTCCATAACACTCACACACTCCATTACACTCACACACTATCCGTAACACTCACACACACACTCCATAACACTCACACACACTCCATAACACTCACACACACTCCATTACACTCACACACTATCCATAACACTCACACATACTCCGTAACACTCACACACTCCATAACACTCACACACTCCATAACACTTACATATACTCCATAACACTCACACACTATCCATAATACTCACACACTCTCCATTACACTCACACACTATCCATAACACTCACACACACTTCATAACACTCACACATACTCCGTAACACTCACACACTCCATAACACTCACACACTCCATAACACTTACATATACTCCATAACACTCACACACTATCCATAACACTCACACACTCTCCATTACACTCACACACTATCCATAACACTCACACACACTTCATAACACTCACACATACTCCGTAACACTCACACACTCCATAACACTCACACACTCCATAACACTTACATATACTCCATAACACTCACACGCACACTCCATAACACTCACACACACTCCACACTTAAACATTGATTTAAAATTGAAATGAAAGTACAGGTATCTTGTCCCTTGAACAATAAAATGGCCGTTTTCACCAATCCCCCCACCTCTCTTAAAGTTAGGACTTTGTGATCGTATTGTAAGGAATTCGACTTCTCCCCTTTTACATTGTTTTGTTTACAAAGACAACCCTTAATTTTTTTGCATTCTCCGATGTATTCACCCTTCAACACACATTTCAGCTTTCAAATCTATATATTGCATCCATGTTTAGTTTGAACCTTAAATAATAAGAATGACACTAGATCTTTTTAATGCTGTTGGTATTGTTTTTTTTTTTGTTTTTTTTCTATTTAGACAGAATATAAAAGGAAGCGGAAATGACGAGAAGCATATTAAAAATAAGTACACTTTTGGCGAAAGAAAAAAATACGGATTTCGTGTGCTATTTCTTATCATGCTTTATATATAGGATGCGGTCTTTTGAGGAGATACCGAACATTATATACAAAGGTTTGATAGAAAGCTTGCAGTTTTTCGCGATTTGTGGTAGTCAGGCTATGAATTTGTCAAAACTGGTTCTTAGCATTCGTGTAGGAGGTAAACGGAACCTGAGTACGAAATTTCATGCGAATTCGTTCCACACTTTGAGAGATCTCTTGATCAACAGTCAGTCATTGAGTCAGAGCCACGTATGCGACTGACTCTTTAAAGCGAGGATTGGACTTAACAGTCATCTTCGAGCTAATGGGAAATGAGAAATGTGCTCATCTTCGACTACGATGGAGGAGCATGGAGTCAGAGGTAAAGAACTATTGAGAAGATTTAATAGTGTTGGGGCACCACACAAGATTTGTCACCCTTCTTTCTCCATTCTTCTCTGTCATTTGTCTTTGATAGAATTGCATTCTGATGTTCTTTCTGAAAATATTGAAACCTGCTTTTTTACCTGCTTGGGTAGACCATTTCGGGGGCCGATCTTGAGTTTGTGTTTCCACACAAACTGTCTTTGTAAGCTTGTTAAAGGCGTTTTTAATGATTTAATGTTTGACCGGAGGAGCAAATAGTTATTTTTTGTGCCGAGGACATAACACCGGAGTCGGAAAAGGATAAACACAATTCTATGCTTGGTTCGTAAAGCAATTAACAGACAGGCTCTAAAATCTAACACAAAGCAATGTGAGAGATTTTTTTTATAGGACCAGAAGAATGCTGTTACAAGAAAGAACTTAATTGTAACGTAACAAAAGAAAGAGAATTTTACCAAATCACACACTATGTATTCAAAGGGTCTTCCCGAAAATACAGATACTCACAATAGCAGAATCAATACATACACAATGATATCTTGTATAGACATACAATTGCATGTTTATAGAAAGTATATTGGTACAATGTCACGATGTATGCATGACAGGTTCACTTATACAAACATGATCCTGTTTAACGTTTTGTTTCATTGACATCAACAAATCTGATGCTAAAAGAGAACCTGGTGCAATGAAAATAATGTCATTTATGTCAGTCTGAACTAAAAACTCTAAAACCAGGGTGTACAAAGATACAGTGTGACAAAGCCAATGCTAGGTTATTGTGATTTATGTCTCGTTGTGGCATTGGAAACTAGAGGGTGAAATAAAGTGTGACATTGGAAACTAGAGGGGTGAAATAAATTGTGACATTGGAAACTAGAAGATTGAAATAAATTGTGACATTGGAAACTAGAGGGTTGAAATAAAGTGTGACATTGGAAACTAGAAGATTGAAATAAATTGTGACATTGGAAACTAGGAGATTGAAAAAAAGTGTGACATTGGAAACTAGAGGGTTGAAATAAAGGGTGACATTGGAAAATAGAAGGGTGAAAAAAAGTGTGACATTGGAAACTAGAAGATTGAAATAAATTGTGACATTGGAAACTAGGAGATTGAAAAAAAGTGTGACATTGGAAACTAGAGGGTTGAAATAAAGTGTGACATTGGAAAATAGAAGGGTGAAATAAAGTGTGACATTGGAAACTAGAAGATTGAAATAAATTGTGACATTGGAAACTAGAGGGTTGAAATAAAGTGTGACATTGGAAACTACAGGGGTGAAATAAAGTGTGACATTGGAAACTAGAGGGGTGAAATAAAGTGTGACATTGGAAACTAGAGGGGTGAAATAAAGTGTGAGGTGAAATAAAGTGTGACATTGGAAACTAGAGGAGTGAAATAAAGTGTGACATTGGAAACTAGCATGTTGAAATAAAGTGTGACATTGGAAACTAGAAGGGTGAAATAAAGTGTGACATTTGAAACTAGAATGTTGAAATAAAGTGTGACATTGGAGACTACATTGGCGAAATAAAGTGTGACATTGGAAACTAGAAGAATGAAATAAAGTGTGACATTGGAAACTAGAATGTTGAAATAAAGTGTGACATTGGAAACTAGAAGAATGAAATAAAGTGTGATATTGGAAACTAGAAGGGTGAAATAAAGTGTGACATTGGAAACTAGAATGTTGAAATAAAGTGTGACATTGGAAACTAGAAGGGTGAAATAAAGTGTGACATTGGAAACTAGAATGTTGAAATAAAGTGTGACATTGGAAACTAGAAGGGTGAAATAAAGTGTGACATTTGAAACTAAAAGGTTGAAATAAAGTGTGACATTGGAAACTAGAAGGGTGAAATAAAGTGTGACATTTGAAACTAAAAGGTTGAAATAAAGTGTAACATTGGAAACTAGAAGGGTGAAATAAAGTGTGACATTGGAAACTAGAAGAGTAAAATAAAGTGTGACATTGGAAACTAGAGGGGTGAAATAAAGTGTGACATTTGAAACTAAAAGGTTGAAATAATGTGTGACATTGGAGACTAGAACTGTATTGTTATAATTGTTCAAAGTATAAACAGAAATTAATTTAAATTTGGCTAGAGCACTAGGCTTTATTGAACAGACTATACGTCTCTCTGTAAATTGATGTTGAGAAAGATTTAACGCACCGTCTTCTAAATCTATGTCTAAAGGCCTATCATTAGAATAGTAGAATAGTAGATGTATGCATTCTATTAACCAGGATTTTTTCTCTGGGGCAGAATGGGGCGCGGTAAAAAATGTTCAATTTTGTTTTTAATCTAACATTCATGAAGTTGCAAACTAATCTCTCTTTAATTTGTATAAAGAATGTATTTTTTTTTACAAAAGTATTTTTTAAAAATATATTTCTGGTTTCAATGCATCTATATAAGTCACTCGTTCGGAATGGGTGGGCAAAACCTGGATGGGGTGAACAAGGTTCTCGAAAACGGTTAAAAAGTTTCCTAGAAATTTGACAGTTGATGTATATCTTTGGGAAAGAATTACAAGCTCGTTGTCCACACTGGGAAATCTCAAATTCATTATAAATTTTCAAAGTATGAAAAGAAATTAATTGGCTAGTGAACTAGAAAGTCATTATCTTGGACAGACTATATCTTCAGGTATTCCCGCATGTAGGCCCTAGTCATTGAAGAGTTCAACAAATTAATTTTTATGAACATCATTAGAATATTATAAAGTCTAGTAGATTTATACATTCGATTAACCAGAATGTTTTCTCGGGGCGAGGTAAACAATTTTCCTTTTAGTTATTTAGAGCGAAATAATAGCTCTATAAGGTGTATAAAGGATGTATTGTCTTTTTGACAAAGTATATTCTTTATATTCTTTTTAAGCCAGCATTTTATTTAAATGCTACTGTAGAGAAATCCATCATTGGAATCAACCAAGGTCATAGTCGTAAGCAAGTTTCCATATTCAGCAGACAATTGATTGACATGATAAATGATTAACATTTGAAGTCTTTGTTTTTTCTTCCTCTTCTCGTGTTGTTTTTCTGTTGTCTAGATCTACTTCCTTTCAGAGTTTTAACAAACAGGATGGCTCATGCCTTTACGCTTTTTACAGAAAATACCCGGAAATCTATATTTATAGATAAATAAAATCTGAGTTGACATAGCATTTCAAATTAACCATTTTTATAATATTTATTTAGGTAACTAATAAATAAATAACATTTGCAAATATATGAACATATTTTTTTTTCTCATTAAAATCAATAATTACGACTGACTCTAATGAATGTGTTTTTTTAAAGTGTGGTATGAGTCAATAATCAGTTAGCACTTGGTCTACTGTTGAGTGAATAATTTCATCTGTACATGTTAACAATTCTCAAAGATTGATGTGTATTTTATTGATCGAATAGTGTTGAAATGTTTGTATCACTACGGAATTCGAACAGCTCGGGATGATATTTATATTCTTAAGGAAATATTTGGATCTAAATGTGAAGTCCGATGTCTTGATTACCTTATACAAATTCAAACAGTGTGAGGCTAATATTTACATTCGTAAAGAAATTTGTGGATATATTTATGAGAAGTCTGAAGTCCTCATGCACATTATACAGAAGTCATTGATGACCAGCACTGCTAGTGGACCAGATGGTTTAAGAATTATTGTTTTCTTAAGGCCATGAACTTCTTGTTAGTAGTATTTTTACTGTTCACTTGTTCAGCACAGACCAATGGTAAGTTCTTCTAGTCCGATTAATCGATGATTTGATAACTTAGCATTTACATGTTCAATAGTCCTGTTCTGTACTGACTTTTTTTTCTTAAATTAAGCATTTTAAAGCTTTTATATTATGTTACATATGTATATATATAATTTAGTGGATTGGGTTTAGATCTATATCAAACTTAGCTAATGTTCCTTTCAAGGTTTTTCCCACGAAAATAAAAGTATTTTTGCGAAAATGAGTTTACCCGTTAAGCCGATACATTCATATAAAAAATAAAACACTATGGAAACACTATGATTTGTTACAAGTTTCCTTAATAGAGATAAATTCAGCTATTAAAATGAAAGAAGTATATTTGTAACATGTTTTATAAGTTTCGGATGTTCCTTCAGAGTTTAAGATAATTACTTCCTAGTCCAAGCCTCCCGCAGGACGACGGGGGATGGGAGCGGGCAGGGTTTGAACCCGGGACAATCGATGAATCTGAACGATAGTCTAGCGTGCAAACCACACGGCCAGGCAGCCATCCAAGCGAGATAAATGTATATAAAGTACGTTAGTATGTCTATATAAGGAACACATTTATGTAAAAATGCTTTTGAAACACACATTTGAAGGTTAATTTTATTAATGAAATGAATAGACTACATTTTGTAGTTTAATGAGTCAAAGTAAAAAAACTTTCTTTGCAAAGTGAAGTTCTTAAAATTAGATCTAGATCCTTTCGATTTTGTCTCATGTAATAAGGGTAGATCTAGATCCTTTCGATTTTGTCTCATGTAATAAGGGTAGATGTAGATCCATGAAATAGTCATACTTTATTCCTAGAGTTGGGCAACATTGTTTTGGAGGGTTTACAGCAGGGCTACTAGACATACGTTACTTGTCCAGTTAGTACTCAAGGAACGTTTAGGCCAAGTTTTGAAAGAGACATAAACTCCAATAACCTTAAGTCTAGCATTTGAAAACATGCTAGATCTGTTATATAAACATCAATCATCTCTAGTCTATCGTTTGAAAACATGCTAAATATGTTGTATAAACATCAATCATCTCTAGTTTATCATTTGAAAGCATGCTAGATATGTTATATAAACATCAATCATCTCTAGTCTATCGTTTGAAAATATGCTAGATCTGTTATGTTCTCTTAAGCCCTGCACCATTTATATATTTATTTTTCATTTTAGCCCAAAGGGTTGAATGGTAATTTAACTATTCTATTACACAATATTATTCCTCTTGAAGAGTTCACAACTTTGGGATTCCCTAATTGTCTTCAATTAAAAAGAATAACTATCTCTGCCGTTATACCCTGTCATTTGGTCCAATAAAAGGCGCGGTAGCGCTTGGTTTCCGAACCGGGGGGTCCTGGGTTCGAGTTCTTGTTCTGGGATTTTTAATTTCGGGATCCTTGGACGCCTCTGAGTCCACCTAGCTCTAATAGGTACCTGACATTAGTTGGGGAAAAGTAAAGGCGGATGGTCGTTGTGCTGGCTACATGACACCCTCGTTAACCGTAGGCCACAGAAACAGATGGCTTTTACATCATCTGCCCTATAGACCACAAGTTTTGAAAGGGGAACTTTACTTTACTTACTTAATATTTATCCAAATGTCCATTGAATGACCCACTTGTTCTTGTCATTGAAAGTAATTGCCAGCCTCTAAACATGAAACTTGTATTTGGTTACCATCTTTCTGTTTTCCAATCTGTTAGTTTAGGACAAAATGTTGAGCTTTTGCCCAGCAGCTGTTTCCTGATTTCTCTTTATTCAAAATAGTATGCAATAAAGGAACACGGAAACTTGATTGGATCGTGAGACCTTTAAAAGAGATGGAATACTAATTAAAAGTAATTATCGTGCGGCTATTGCTATCCAACTTTACAGAGTTTCCATGGACTTTTGTTTCAACACTAAACCTGCTATAAAATAAGTCGTATCCTACGCGATACAGTTGAAACTATTTATTGTATTGCTGTATTTTCCTTTCCAGTTAATTAACAGACCATTTCTCGGCAACATCAAGTATAATGTCTCTAGTCGAACTTACCGATTTGTTCTCGGAAACGGCTTTAAAATAGAGATGTTATTGTGAAATAAGAAGATAACTAGAATATAGGACTTAAATCGCAAAATGTCAAGACATGGATCAAACAAGCAGAAGATATATTTTCCAACAACAACCAATGTTTACAAATAAGAAGAGTTTACTTTGAGTGGACATTGTATCAATTATTTGGAATCACAAATTGTAAATAATCTATAGTAGGTCTAGACTAACAATAATACGGGCAGGACATTGCCTAAATTGTGCCGATGTGCCAAAAGCCCAAAATATCAAAAATATATAAACTAACAATTTTACAATTTGTGCGATTGGAACTATTTTTCTTCATTGCTTTTAGTTTTCGGGTTATCATTATCTTCTTATCTTATATAATACAGACGTTACTTCAAAAAAGAAGATGATTGCATGAAAACATAAATGGACTATGAAGCGGCTAGAGCTAAAACAGATTAAGAATAAATATAATATGTAACATATAATAATATCAAGGCGATGGCGCCACGTCGGGGTCAATTGTCCGAATCCAGTCTGGGCCTGCCTATGTTTTCTTCACCTTCTTCTCGTACTAACCTTAGTACTTTAGTGCTGCTATTCTGTCACATGGTCATGTTTATCTATCATTTCATTGCATGTGATCTTCTGTTGTGGAGTTCTGAAGATTCAAGCAAGGAATATAGGCGTAGCTTATTGGGATACTTGCAGGACTCATATCGTTGCTTTGTGTTGATAGTTCTGCAAGAAATTTTGTCTCTGTGTTCCGATGAAGACAACCGCAGCCGCTCCAGAAGCGCTTCTCTTTCCCTGGACAGCCAATCTCACACTTTTTTATTACAATACCTCTATTAAGCTCGTAACTTCGTGGAAACTTCTGGGTGGGAAAAACCTTCTGGGTGAGAAAGACCTTCTGGGTGGACACATCTCGAAAACGGCTCTAACGATTTTTCCTACAGAATTGCTGTATATCGTCGGGGAAAGAAATTCTAGATCTTTGGCCACACTGGGAAAACCCTAGTTTGACCATTTTAATGTTTAGAGTAAAAAAGTAAATACGTTGTTAATTTGGCTAGACAACGAGAACCTATGTGTCGGGTATTTACGTATTTATTAAAGAGTTGAATAAATAAATGTTCAGGAACATTTTTCACATCGTCTTCTAAGTGTATGTCGTAGATGTAATGACATTATTATAAAGTCTAGTCGATCTGTACATTCACTTAACCAGGATTCTTTCTCGGGGAGGGGGGAATGGGTAAAAATGTTCCATTGTTGTTTTGTTACTCAAACATTGATGAGTTCTTAACAGACAAATAATCGTTCTAAAAGTTGTTATTGACTTTTTAAAAACTGTTCTTCATATGAATTCTTGTTTTTTATCTGGTATAACATAAATCATATAATGATTAGGATCATTTCATATTATTTAATTTCAACTGAACACAATGATTACGAAACTTGCCCAATAGCCTCCAATATTTTTGTTTTAATCACCTTAAGATATACAGGCATATCCCTATATCTCAAGATATACAGTTCTTTATCATAAAACTATTTAATGGCGTCTTCTCAAATCTCCTCTAGTTATCCATGACAAAATTATGAATAAATAAATAAATAAATAAATAAATATATATAGATCAGTTCACTTTGAGGATAGAATCAAAACAACCAGGTAAATATTTTCAACAGCTTTGCTTGAAACATTTTTAACACAAGAAAAAAGAAAAGAACGTGTGGTAAAGTTTTGTTTACTATTATAAATGTAAACTTTTGAAACTAGAAATATTTTTTTTTGCCTCTCAAAGGAAACTTGTTTTTTCTACTCAAAGAATGTACCGTGTGAGTTTAGGAAATATTTATATTTGGTGCACATTAAAAGGGCAGTAGGAAGTCTTTCACAGGCCTCAAGAGATTCAGATGGGGAAAAGGTTTGATCCCTACCATCTAGCAAGCTCTACGTGAAATTTAGTTCTGAATTGGAAATTCAAAGGTAGAAAATAATGTCGACTGTGAAGTGATACAAGAGTTATCTCTAAATCTAAAAGTAGTTTTTTTAACCGAAAATTAAGAAGTTCAGAGAGAACAAGATGAGAGAGAGAGAGAGAGAAGGAGAGATTCGAAAATGGAATAAGAGATTAGATATGTTGGTAAATAAATGTGCAAATAGATGTGAAGATAAAATGACATACACTCAGACGGAAAGATATATTATATGTATATAAGAGATAGATAGATAGATAGATAGATAGATAGATAGATAGATAAATACATACATACATACATACATACATACATACATACAAACATACATACATGCATACATACATACATACATACAAACATGCGCTCATACATACATACATACATACATACATACATACATACATACATGCATACATGCATACATGCATACATACATACATACATACATACATACATATACATACATACATGCATACATACATACATACATACATACATACATACAAACATGCGCTCATGCATACATACATACATACATACAAACATGCGCTCATGCATACATACATACATACATACATACATACATACATGCATACATGCATACATGCATACATGCATACATACATACATACATACATACATACATACATATACATACATACATACATACATACATACATACATACATACATACATACAAACATGCGCTCATGCATACATACATACATACATACATACATACATACATACATATACATACATACATGCATACATACATACATACATACATACATACAAACATGCGCTCATGCATACATACATACATACATACATACATACACACATAGTTCCACAGAGATCAGACCTCCAACTCGATCAGCCATCTGTTTGTCACTATTACCGATCACCTTCTCTATTCTAACACTGGCTATCAAATATAAATAAATCATCGACTGAGTCTGGAATAGCTTTCTAAGATTTGACGTGACCTTTCACACGTGTGATCTTTTTCGGCTTTTAAATCGCACGTGATCTCAGGAGAAATGGGTCCAGTGTCAACATCTCCTACCACTGAAGATAGGAGGCAATATTGTGAGCTAGAGAGATGTCCGTCTGAACACGAACTACTGATGATGCATTACTTGTTGAGATGATTGTGATGTGGCACAAAATATTCATCGCCTCTTGCATTTCTGTGTGAGTGAATCTGTGTAGGAATGTGTATCATTATCTATCTATCTATCTATCTATCTATCTATCTGTCTATCTATCTATCTATCTATCTGTCCCTTGACTTTCGTGTAACTATGTCTCTCCACTGTTTCAGCAGCTGTTTATAACTGAATATCAAGAGAAATGCCGGTCCATTCTTTCATGTTGTCCAGCCAACTTATCTTTGGATGACTCCTTTTTCGTGTTCCCTCCACTGCACCTTGAAGGATGACGTTACCTATGGCTTTTAAAATGACCGAACCAGCTCAGCTTTCATCTCTTCACAGTATTGAGTGGCTCTTCCTTTTTTCCAGCCAGAGTGTTGAGTTGTAACAGTACAATCTCATTTGTCTTCTTTTCATGGTATCTGATTTATAGGGCAGGTGATGTAAAGGTCAGGTGTCTCTATGGCCTACAGTTAACGAGGGTGCCATGTGGCCAGCACAACGATCAACCGCCTTTACTTTTTCCCAACTAATGTCAGGTACCAATTAGAGCTAGGGGGACTCAGAAAGGCTGAAAGGTCCCGAAATTAAAAATACCAGTCTTCACCAGGATTCGAACCCGGGACCTCCGGTTCGAATGCCAAGCGTTTTACCGCTCAACCACCGCGCCTTCATGGTATCTTATACCCAGCATTTTTGTGTAGCATTTACTCCTAAAGGATTAAATTCTTCTTTCCACCTCAGCGATCTATGTCCAACTTACACAACCATACAGAAGTACACTCAGTACAGAGATCACTAACAGCTATCTATGTCCAACTTACACAACCATACAGAAGTACACTCAGTACAGAGATCACTAACAGCTATCTATGTCCAACTTACACAACCATACAGAAGTACACTCAGTACAGAGATCACTAACAGCTATCTATGTCCAACTTACACAACCATACAGAAGTACACTCAGTACAGAGATCACTAACAGCTATCTATGTCCAACTTACACAACCATACAGAAGTACACTCAGTACAGAGATCACTAACAGCTATCTATGTCCAACTTACACAACCATACAGAAGTACACTCAGTACAGAGATCACTAACAGCTATCTATGTCCAACTTACACAACCATACAGAAGTACACTCAGTACAGAGATCACTAACAGCGATCTATGTCCAACTTACACAACCATACAGAAGTACACTCAGTACAGAGATCACTAACAGCGATCTATGTCCAACTTACACAACCATACAGAAGTACACTCAGTACAGAGATCACTAACAGCTATCTATGTCCAACTTACACAACCATACAGAAGTACACTCAGTACAGAGATCACTAACAGCGATCTATGTCCAACTTACACAACCATACAGAAGTACACTCAGTACAGAGATCACTAACAGCTATCTATGTCCAACTTACACAACCATACAGAAGTACACTCAGTACAGAGATTACTAACAGCTATCTATGTCCAACTTACACAACCATACAGAAGTACACTCAGTACAGAGATCACTAACAGCGATCTATGTCCAACTTACACAACCATACAGAAGTACACTCAGTACAGAGATCACTAACAGCGATCTATGTCCAACTTACACAACCATACAGAAGTACACTCAGTACAGAGATCACTAACAGCGATCTATGTCCAACTTACACAACCATACAGAAGTACACTCAGTACAGAGATCACTAACAGCTATCTATGTCCAACTTACACAACCGTACAGAAGTACACTCAGTACAGAGATCACTAACAGCGATCTATGTCCAACTTACACAACCATACAGAAGTACACTCAGTACAGAGATCACTAACAGCGATCTATGTCCAACTTACACCACAACCATACAGAAGTACACTCAGTACAGAGATCACTAACAGCGATCTATGTCCAACTTACACAACCATACAGAAGTACACTCAGTACAGAGATCACTAACAGCGATCTATGTCCAACTTACACAACCATACAGAAGTACACTCAGTACAGAGATCACTAACAGCGATCTATGTCCAACTTACACAACCATACAGAAGTACACTCAGTACAGAGATCACTAACAGCGATCTATGTCCAACTTACACAACCATACAGAAGTACACTCAGTACAGAGATCACTAACAGCTATCTATGTCCAACTTACACAACCATACAGAAGTACACTCGGTGCAGAGATCACTAACAGCGATCTATGTCCAACTTACACAACCATACAGAAGTACACTCAGTACAGAGATCACTAACAGCGATCTATGTCCAACTTACACAACCATACAGAAGTACACTCGGTGCAGAGATCACTAACAGCGATCTATGTCCAACTTACACAACCATACAGAAGTACACTCAGTACAGAGATCACTAACAAAGAAAACAGTTTTATTTTTACTTGGAAGCTGGAATCTTCTAGAATCTAGATTTTTCACAGTTTATTCATGACGGCGGTTTTGTTATAGTAATCCTTTATCTTGTGTTATGTTGGAACCTAAGAATTTAAATGAGTCAACTTCTTTTATTATAATGGCAATGTCTTCAATTCCGAAGATTAAGGATGACTTCAAAGTTTCTCATGATTACGCTAACTTAGTTGCGACCTGCATATTTTTCCACATGTGATGCAGACAAAGCTTTGTCCTCTGGCTGTCTATTTAAGTTTTCTTCACCTCATCTGCGCCTGAACTCACAAAGACCTTCCTACATGGAACAGTACCAGGGAAAGAAAAAATATGTAGGCAAAGAAAGCGATGGAAGGACAATATCAAAGAATGGACGGGTCTACCATTGAAAGAGATTCTAGTCAGGGCGAAAGACAGAATTGAGAAAGACGGTGGAAAGATCATATGTGGTGTCCCAGTCGAACACACTAAGGCATAGGTTAAGGCGAATATTAGCTAATGAATGTAGTAACTAAATTTGCTAGTTGTTAATTTCAAAATTGTAACATCAAAAAAATGTTACTTACAGTTAGATTGTAAAAAACAGAAAAGACTCACACATCAAATTTTCATACATTGATTCTTTTGCACTTGTGTGTATAAGTGTGTGTGTGTGTGTATTTGTATTTCTATGTACGTTTGAGTGTATATTAGTGTGTATTAATTTCTATATGTGTATAAAGAAGTGTAATGTATCTCTATGTTTCTGTATAAGTGTGTTGAGATACATGTATGCATCTTTCTGGATGTGCATTTGTGTGTGTATGCTTGAATGTATCTTTATGTATATATGTATATACTCAGATGTTTTAGAATGTTTAAATTTGGTTTTTATTAGTCGGTCCTGCCTTAGACTTTGGTGCGACTAATCAAGTCATTGTATTTTGCACGCTCCGCTGACATAGTCCTAAAGAGGACATAGTTTTAGAGTAACACCAGATGTTGTTCCTGTGTGTGTGTGTGTGTGTCAGTCTATGTGTGGTTGTCTTTGACTGAAGGTGTGTGTTTGCATTAGAGATCTAGTCTCACCGTCTGCCCCCCTCCCCCATTTTCTCTCTCTCTCTCTCTTTGTAATTGTTTCTTTCCTTTGGTTTTCTTATTTTCCCTTTGTCGTTCTCTCTCTCTCCTCCTTTCTTCTTCACTTTCTCTCTTTCACGCTTTCCCCTCTTTTTTTTTTCTTTTCCCATCTGCATCTTCCCTCCATCCTCACCTGTCACGTGTTATCTCTGTTCCTCTTCATTGCCTCTCACCTTCACTCTCTCTCTCACACACTCTAACTCTTACTCTCACTCAAGACTCTCTCTCTCTCTCTCTCTTAGTCTATATCTTCCTTCCTATGCTTCCTTTCTTTCTTCCATCCCACTTCGTTTCCCCAATGTGCCTCTCACACGTTTTCCTCTCCTTTTTACAAAGCTTATACAACTCACTCTGTCTGTCTGCCTGTCTGTCTAGTTCAAAATTTTTTCACGTTATTTCTCCACTTCCCATTTTCGGATCAAATTGAAACTTTACAGATTAAAGCATGAATCAATTTAAAAAAAAAGAACTTATAATTAATTGATTAGTGGTAATTAATTAATTAGTTTTGTTTGATATAGTAAAGGGAAAATACATACTACAGTATTAAGATATATAGTTGTAAATGTGCAGTTCTTTCCACCATATAAGCTTTGTTTTTTAAAGTATTTTTAAAATAAATTTTACTTGTTGGTTCTTCACTTCTTTTTTTTTCTCTTTTCCTTGTGTCTATTTGTTTCCATTCAACTTGACCCTTGGCTTCAGCCAAACAAATACAAATCTAGTTATAGTTCAAATCTCTAATTTAGTAATCTATGTTTCTAGCTTCAAGTCAAGTGTCTAAACTATAAGATAAAATTGCATACTTTAAACCTTGGTGAAATCTTAAATTAAAAAAAAAATGTCTACCCAATGATTCATTTAGGCTTACCTCTCCTTGCTCTTAGATAGAGCGCGTCTTTCTATGTTAGAGAGTGCTCTACAAATCACTCCTTTATCTCCGTAAACCTCTAACCATTGATGTACTTATGATATAAATATTTTTTTTAGGCTAAAAGTGCCAGACAAATAGGTAGAGCACTAATCCAAATATTAAAACTACAAATGTATCTTTCTGTGTATCTAGAATATCTGAATTCATTTAGAGAGCACACATTCATCCTATTGCAGGGCCAGCCTTAGTTACTTGGAGGCCCCAAATGAAATAGAAAAATAAAAAAAAAACACAGAAAATGTAATTGATTTAAAACCTTGTGAACTCCAACAATAACATGGAGGAAAAGTTTCGCAATTCTCTAAAAAAAACGTTTTGTAAGTCCTGTGCCAGGTCCTCACCAATCGGCGCCCCTAGACTGCTGCCTAGTTTGCCTATGCCTAGGGCCGGCCCTATCCATTGCGTAAACTTTATTAGTTATTGTAAGATTAAATAGAGATAATGATCTAAAAGAGAATTTGAAAGATGATAGCATATAAGCGCAATCCCCATTATAAGAGGTTAACACTTTTAAAAAATCATAGAAAACGAAACAAGTTGTTTCTCTTGAGTAGGCTATAGCTCTTAGAGATCTCGCTTGGAGGCGCTACATGATAGGACCATTAGTAACGTTGCAGAGGATCTCAAGATGTCAGAGATGTGTCAAGTTTAGTGGGAGATTGTTACCAATAAAACACGAACAACAATGGAATAAAAAAGTAGGGAGATAAATCTGAGTGTACACCGTTTATCTCTTAACAACATAACTGAGATAAGTGAATTTCACTTTAAATTTTTTTTTTATTAGAGTTCATATGAACTTTACGGTGCTTTTAGATTTGTTTATCATTATTATTATTTTTTTTATTATTTTTTTTGTGTTAATTTGGCTGGGAAGATGTGCAAAACAAACTGAATGGAAAAGTCTGATCTCCAAACACTAAATGTTTTCTTCATGTATGCGCCAGTAGATTTATCGCTAGTCTCAACATGTTCAGCCTGGCACTCGAAGTTATTCTGTTTGTTTACAAAGTGAGTCCGATTTAAAGTCGCCACAAAATACAGTATATATTTTTATTCGTTTAACTTGTTCTGTCTAGGCCCTTATGTAGCTGCAAAAAAACATTTTTATTGGTGGATTGCTGTCCAAAGGATATAAATCTATTACAACTAAATAGACCGAGAGCCATGGGCGCCCGCAGGGGGTTGCAAAGGGGTGCACTTGCAACCCCCCCCCCCTGGATTCTGAGTAGCCAAATTCTAGTCATTTTTTCGTACCATCAAATCAATTAACTTCTAAGAAGCAACTGAACAATTAGTGCTTCCACTGGTTAGTGTAGTAGTAGATTAGCCTAGGCGTACCAGGAATTGATGACCAACCATGTACGTGCACGCCTCTGAATTCTGAGTAGCCACATTTTAGCCAATTTAGTATATTTTATAATGAAATACATCTTCCAGATCTGTTTTGTTTTTATTACGTAGATAGTCAGAATCCTGGGGATGCAAGTGCACCACCATGTACTCCCCTGCCGGCGCCCATGTATTATTGATTTAAGAGTTTAATAAATTAATGTTCAAGAAAATGTTGCGCCTCGTCTTCTAAGTGTAAATCTAAAGGCCTATCATTGGACTATTATAAAGTGTAGTAACTTAACAAGTAGTGCTTCCACTGAAGTACAGTTGTAAAGATATGCTATTATTGTTACTAGAATAGATAAATCTGTAGTTCATGTCCGACCATGTGCGATTTATTATAGGCTTGTAATTATTTGCATTATCAAGGGTGTCAAATATTCTATAGCATGTTAGTCGTGACGATTTGTTTTCATTTGCACATAGATTTAGTTATTATGAGTGCCACAAGGTTGACTTTCACAAGACTTTCTGTATGGTGATTTAAAAGAAGTCAGGGGATCCGCTGGTGGTCCTCTGCTAAGGTATACTGATGTATGAAAACGCGGCATAAAGCTCTTCATAATCGACATTAACAGCTGGCGAAAAAGTGGCACTGGATAGATCCACATGAAGAGCGAGCATTAAAGAAAAGTCCTGAATTGCAGATGCCATACACAACAGTTGTAGACAGAATGGTGAAAGTACAAAGGCTTGGCCTCTTTAGTCACACAAGAAGTTGCAAAGGAAAAAAATCGTATCAAGGCGTAAAATGCCACAATTACTTTTTACAATATTTAGTTCAGGTCTAGAATATTTTTTATTTCTTTGGAGGAGAAATCCATGCCAATGATCTTTCGATGTGATAAATGTTCTAGTTTCATTGAACAAAAGTCAAGAATGTTAATGTATTAACGTCTTGCGGTCGGTGTTATCGCTCGATAAAATAGCAGGTGAAACACGTCCATCAGTTTACAAATGAAGAGATACTAGAAAGCTCTTCACATGCAAACGTCCAAGTCAAAACATTGTTGGGTATTTTAGTGAAGAAATTGTAGATATCTCAGGCACTGAGCAGATGTCTTTGAGTGTTCGTTTTGTTGATTGCGGTTAGGGTTAGGGTTAGGTTAGGTTCGATATCATTAGTTTAGCTCCTGTGGTTCAGAGAGACGCACTGCATGTATCTGATGCCATTGTACAGTCTAGACATGGACAAAATACTTGGCCAAGGCTGCCCCTGATGGCTAGTATTCTTTTTACGTAACTGTCCCTAGCGATAACGTTGGTGTTAAATTTACCTCTTTTGTGTGAGACATAATCAACTGAAAAAATACGAATCCATTCGATATTTAAGTCTCAACTTTGAGATTTTTGACTGTTTGGCGAATCTTGGAATAATGACTGCAAGTGAAACCAAACAAACTGCACATGTGTAGTAAATGCCTCTTCTCTTGTTTCTGATTTGTCTTTTCATTGTCTTTAATTAGTCATCTGTTCTTCAACCAGCTTTCACGGTGTTGCAGTCTTTCCAACTTTACATAGTGGCCGGTCAACAGCACATCCTTAATGACATAATCAAAAACCAACTTAACCATCCTGAGGAACACGTCAGAGATGTCATATTGAGGAAGGAGAACATGCTGGCAAAAAAACTTATACCAGACATTGAGTTGCTGATGCCGAGAATTCGCAGTCGAAAAAAACACACATGTTTTGGATTTTGGGAGTTATTACAGAATACGACTTTACATTACATATCTTAATTCTTATGTTGCTTCATTACGTCTCGCTTTTAGAGCAATAATAATGGTCAGTTCAACTTGTTTTGTTTTCACCCTAAAAACTGCAATGCAAAGAAGAATATCAGAACTGAACGATAAGCGTTCATTGCCAGCTTGCACATCGCGACGAAAAGCAATGCATTAGTAAAGTTATTAACAGTTTTGGCAGCCACAGTCAACGTTTGCAGTTTTTGTTTGATCGAACGTATGGAAGCTCGGTCCTCACCGATAAAGTTGACAATGTATACAGTGAATACTTTGTTCACGTTTTTATTTCTTATTTTTTAAAATTTCATGTAAAAAATTTTTTTTACTATGCACTTAATATCGAATAGGGGGCAGTTCTTATCTTTAATATTATAACAAAAAGTTGAGGCTACGACTTTGAGCCATGGTAGGCAGCTTGCACCCCCCTGCAAAAAATCTTGCGGGCGTCCATGCTGAGAGCTGTACAATGATTCTGGGGTTAAATGGTTAAACTAGAATACAATTATCCTTCCGCCATTCTCTAACGTTGCTGGCCAGGGATTCCAACTCTGTCGCAAATATATCAAATAAAATGATTACAGCAAGGTTTGGGAAAACGCAAAGGATGTTTCTTAAAAAGTTATGTGTACAAATAGTCTTTAAGAAATAGAATTTTAAAATTTGTGTTTGTCTTTAAAAAAAAAAATTAAGCCGACATTACCACCGCCAGCAGCAGCAACCACAACAACAACGTTAACAGGAACAACACTTTCAACAGCAACGCTAATAGCAACATGAAGTGACGAACGACAAAACTATATTATCTTTAAACAACACAACAAATAACAACAGCATCTATGCAGCCACAAATTACAACATCTATGCTGCCACATTTAACAACAGCATCTATACCGCCACATTTAACAACAGCATCTATACCGCCACAAATTACAACATCTATACTGCCACATTTAACAACAGCATCTATACCGCCACATTTAACAACAGCATCTATACCGCCACATTTAACAACAGCATCTATACCGCCACATTTAACAACAGCATCTATACCGCCACAAATTACAACATCTATACTGCCACATTTAACAACAGCATCTATACCGCCACATTTAACAACAGCATCTATACCGCCACAAATTACAACATCTATACTGCCACATTTAACAACAGCATCTATACCGCCACATTTAACAACAGCATCTATACCGCCACATTTAACAACAGCATCTATACCGCCACAAATTACAACATCTATACTGCCACATTTAACAACAGCATCTATACCGCCACATTTAACAACAGCATCTATACCGCCACAAATTACAACATCTATACTGCCACATTTAACAACAGCATCTATACCGCCACAAATTACAACAGCATCTATACCGCCACAAATTACAACATCTATACTGCCACATTTAACAACAGCATCTATACCGCCATATTTAACAACAGCATCTATACCGCCACAAATTACAACATCTATACTGCCACATTTAACAACAGCATCTATACCGCCACAAATAACAACAACATTGACAACACAACTAAAAAAAGCATCTACATCAGAACAAACAAGGACAACAACTACCACACCATTAGCAACAACTAAAACATCAACATCTTTAGCAACTAAAACAACAACAACATACACAACATCAACAACAACGAAATTTACAACGCCGCAAACTATGGCAACTTCATTTACAGCAACGAAAAAAACAACAACATCTACCTCCACCACTAAAACCAAAAAACATCTAGTACACATTTAAATGAAAACACCGTCAGCATCACTAAACACTAAACAATGACAGCAACATCTACAACGTCGCTAATAAATACAGTTACATAAATACCCACAATCCCATTTCAGAAGGTCAGCACCAACAAGGACAGCGAGTTCACACGTGGGCATGCAAACAATGTGGTCGTCTGTTTGTCTCGTTTTTGTTTCAATGTTTGAACGCCATCGGTTTCATCTCTCAGACTGACCAGCTAATCACGTGACCCGATGTTTACATTTGTCTAGATTAGATCCAACGTTGCTAGGTCATCACTCTGAAGCCGACCTGGTCTAAGAGGAAATATTACAGTGTCAATAAGTCCGATTGTTGACTAAAGCCTCACAGAGAAGTCGGCTAGCGTTAAACCATTGGCTAGCTTAAATAGAGTGTACATTAAAACTTTCTAAATCAATGAAAACAAGAAAAAAAAAGAAAAAAAACTTTAAAAAAAACAAAGCTTGATTAAGTGTAAATGTATCAATTAAACTATGCTTAACATGTAATTTGCATATGATTGGCCTAGAAATATCTTTACCAATTGTTTTTGATTAGATTTTAGTTTTCTCACTACGCTCTGACCCTATCCTTTGTCTTGACCAGTTGGGAAAGGAGAGGGGAAAGGGCCAGGGTGGTCTCTTGGTGTTGATGTTTACATGATCCTTTTTTAAATGCATATAAAATGTTTCCTCAGGGCTCTATGGACTAATGTATCTTAAACCACCACATCTGTTAAGTACGATTTCTATCTCTTGTTCAAGATACCAAGCAAAATAATTAGTTACCAATATAAACTAACTAACTGTTTTTTTTTTTATTGATTTTTGTGTTGTTAGGTAAAATAAATAATTGTGCACAATTTCAGCTTGATCCGAGATTGGATGTGGGAGAAATAACGTGTACAAACTTTGTACCAGACAGACAGACAGAGTGAGTTGATAGAAGCTTTGTAAAAAGGTTAGATGTAAAATGCTTGTAAAATGTTTTACATGTTTCGGATGTTCCTTCAGAGTTGAAGATAGTTTACTTCCTAGTCCAAACCTCCCGCAGGACGACGGGGGATGGGAGCGGGCAGGATTTGAACACTCAACCATCGATAAATCTGAACGACAGTCAAGCGCGCAAACCGCACGACCAGGCAGCCATCCATGTGGTACTGACTTCTTTGATTCTACATTTTAACAATTTAAAATCCTTGCCAAGGGGTATTACACAACTCACACAGAACTGTTGTACCCAATGCTACGCAGCTTGTACAACTCACACAAAACTGTTGTACCCAATGCTACGCAGCTTGTACAACTCACACAAAACTGTTGTACCCAATGCTACGCAGCTTGTACAACCGTGCCCCTCCCCATTTCTAGTGTGGATTGACTTGGTGAAAAAAGTCCTTTGCTCCACACATCATTCTGTGTATTCGGAGAGAAAGTTTATTGAGGTATGAGCGACACAGTTGAGATTTGCTTAGTTTGTCAACCACTGAATTTGTGAGAATGTACTGGAGAAAATTTGTTTTAAATTTAGCAGGTGAAGAAAAAAGCAACAACAATTAGTCATCTTTATAAATAGCCCACGTGAACACGTGATTAAGAAAACTTCTGAGAATAGACTACATTGAATATTTGCAAGACACGAACATTACATTTATTTCCTACATTTTCTTCAAGGTTTATTTGAAAATCTACTGGGAATTCTGGGAAGACACTCCAACAACTAACGGTAATGTTTACGAAGCAAACACGCGCGGTCCTATTTGAAACATTGGTAAATAAGTTGTCCAACTTTGTGTATGCAGAATGAACTCATTGTATGGACTATTTTGTTCCTCCACTTTTTCTTATGATCTAGTCATTGCACGTCATGACCAACAAACATCTTATTTAGTCAGCTAACGTCCTATCAATTCTTCATGTTCTCAATCACTTCTTGATCGAACTCGAAGAGTTGACTTCATGCACTGATATTATTATCAAATCTCACCTGCATTCAAACAACGTAAACTAACTGCATCTTTCTAGCTCCATGTGGTTAATAGGATGTTCCTCTTGTGATGTGTTCGCTGTTGCCAATCTAGCACTTTTATGTCATGCTTTTCGTTATGACTGGGTAACAACATGTTCAAAATAGATTTATATAGGTAAGTGAAAATAAATAAAAAAAAAAAAAATGAAATTATAGCCAACTTTTATTTTAGTAAATACATTTCATGTCTTGTACAGTTTACTTTTGACAGTTTTTAGCCTATCAATGTGGGCCTAAGTGAATTGTTGTGACATCATAGATACATTACTTTAGACAGTTTACTGCAGATTTAATTAACTAAATGTATTGAGTACTGGTACCCTCAACTAATAGAAGCAAGGTGAGTTAAATAGTATATTTCTTTAATCTTTTATTCATTATTTTTTTCATCGGATGGGTCTTGGAAGACTAGAGGAATCAGGAATCAACAATATCAAGACATAAGACTAATCATTATATGACTGCTGGCTTGTATTTATAATTACTTGAAAAAGAAAAAAAATACACACATGTTTCTAATATCTGTCATGTGCCCCCGACTTCCTCTGACGTCGTTTCCCTTCCAAACATACACCCACACCACTTTACATTCAAACCCACACCACTTTACATTCACACCCACTGCACTTCTAACGTATCACTATTTGGACCCCAGCTTCTATCACTCCGTCTGTCCTTGTAAGTATCTTGTTTACGCTATTCCTCCCTCTTCCCAGTCTCGGATCAAGTTGAAACTTTGCCTATTTTCATTCAATGTTGATGACAAGACATGAATCAATCAACCTACCCCCCCCCCCCTTGCTCTCTCTACCGAAGATTGAAAACTTGTGTTCGTGTCTCTCCTTTAAGAACGTTAGGACCCACTCTTGGACACATTGAGAGTTGTCACAGCTGTGTCTTTTGCCTCTCGAACACATCCTCAACTTTCATCTGGAGCAGTAGGGCTTCAACTTTGAAATACAAATCAAAATTGTCGAATCCAAACAGTCCGTTCTTTAGTAACTTTATTATGTAGTAAGGGCAGAGGTTTTGATCGGCAAAATATCATTACGCCATATATCGCGCAGGCCGGATTTACCCGCGGGCAGTAATTTTGGCATCACTAACCTAGATTCAACTGTCTAACTGTGACAATCTCTTCAGAATACGCTTTCTGGTTCCCCAGGTGGAGTCTACCCCATGTCTCACGAGAAGAGACTCATCCGAGATTTGATCGGGAACTACAGCGAGAGGGGTAAGATGGGCCGCCCCGTTCAAGAACAGAATGACACCGTCACTATTTACTATGGCATGTCACTCATACAGTTAGTGGACCTGGACGAGAGGAACCAGGTATTGACTACCAATGTCTGGGCCACTTATGTGAGTACAACAATGACCAATCTACAGTTTAGGTCAGTTTATCTCTACCTTTTTTAAAGCAAACGAAAAAGTCTACTCACTCTAAATTAAAAAAAAACAACATTCCATTGGTGCAGGTGTACAAATAGATTTTATATTTTATACTTGTCAATTGGAGATTTTCTCGTTAAATTTTAACAGTTGTCTTCTCTTTACTTAGGTTTCGATTTTTTAGATTCCCATCATTCCAGACCAATCGTGATATTAGTCCTGATTACTAACCGGCAGCGTCGCAGCCTGTGGGCAGCTTAAGCCAATAGCTTGTTGCCACGTCACAGGTCTGTACAACGTGGCAACGAGTTATTGGTCTCCACTCCCTAAAGGTTGTGACGTCGCATGTTAGTGCTGAGGACTTCTCTAACGAATAATCTGGATTGATTGAGCTCTAAAATAGAGAGTAGCCTACAGAGAGAAGTGAATGTGGTATACAGGACTCAGGAGTAGCCTACACAGAGAAGTGAATGTGGTATACAGGACTCAGGAGTAGCCTACACAGAGAAGTGAATGTGGTATACAGGACTCAGGAGTAGCCTACACAGAGAAGTAAATGTGGTATACAGGACTCAGGAGTAGCCTACACAGAGAAGTGAATGTGGTATACAGGACTCAGGAGTAGCCTACACAGAGAAGTGAATGTGGTATACAGGACTCAGGAGTAGCCTACACAGAGAAGTGAATGTGGTATACAGGACTCAGGAGTAGCCTACACAGAGAAGTGAATGTGGTATACAGGACTCAGGAGTAGCCTACACAGAGAAGTGAATGTGGTATACAGGACTCAGGAGTAGCCTACACAGAGAAGTGAATGTGGGTTACAGGACTAAGGAGTAGCCTACACAGAGAAGTGAATGTGGTATACAGGACTCAGGAGTAGCCTACACAGAGAAGTGAATGTGGTATACAGGACTCAGGGGTAGCCTACACAGAGAAGTGAATGTGGTATACGGGACTCAGGAGTAGCCTACACAGAGAAGTGAATGTGGTATACAGGACTCAGGAGTAGCCTACACAGAGAAGTGAATGTGGTATACAGGACTAAGGAGTAGCCTACACAGAGAAGTGAATGTGGTATACAGGACTCAGGAGTAGCCTACACAGAGAAGTGAATGTGGGTTACAGGACTAAGGAGTAGCCTACACAGAGAAGTGAATGTGGTATACAGGACTCAGGAGTAGCCTACAGAGAGAAGTGAATGTGGTATAAAGGACTCAGGAGTAGCCTACACAGAGAAGTGAATGTGGTATACAGGACTCAGGAGTAGCCTACACAGAGAAGTAAATGTGGTATACAGGACTCAGGGGTAGCCTACACAGAGAAGTGAATGTGGTATACGGGACTCAGGAGTAGCCTACACAGAGAAGTGAATGTGGTATACAGGACTCAGGAGTAGCCTACACAGAGAAGTGAATGTGGTATACAGGACTAAGGAGTAGCCTACACAGAGAAGTGAATGTGGTATACAGGACTCAGGAGTAGCCTACACAGAGAAGTGAATGTGGTATACAGGACTCAGGAGTAGCCTACACAGA
Source organism: Biomphalaria sudanica (assembly GCA_036873155.1). Lineage (NCBI taxonomy): Eukaryota > Metazoa > Mollusca > Gastropoda > Planorbidae > Biomphalaria > Biomphalaria sudanica. The sequence continues at coordinate 28,650 of JAZGLO010002037.1, forward strand.
GAAGTGAATGTGGTATACAGGACTCAGGAGCTGAAGGAACGTAGAGAAAATAAAAAGATTGGAAGAGATTTGGAAATAGAAAAACTGACTCATGTCAATAACAGCACAGTGAACAATCTCTGTTGCCAACTTTAGAATATAGATTACTTTATGCTACAAGCGATTGACTACAACAAAATTTCTTTACTATGAAGTGTCAAAAAAAATTATCTAAAGCATTTACACTGTTGGCCCAAGATGAACATTTCCAATAGATTTCTGTACACCGTGACACCAAAAAGTTAGTTATTTATAATTACCCGCCATAAATGAACATCTTCAATAGTGAAGTAAATTGTCTGTACGCTTACTCACCTCTTTCAAAAAAACAAAGCCACATTAAAATTATTTCAAAATGTATCCCGGTGTAGGTTTTCTAAGGACGTTTTTAGCATTCAAGAATGATGTCAGTTCAAGCTTAATATATATTGACGCGAAAACCCTATCCGATTGCCTCACCACTAATGTCTTTCTTTCACTTGTTTTGAACCAAAAGAAAAATGAAAATTTAGCATGCTATTACTTACCCTGTGCCTAGAACAACTAAATATGTTTTCTCTTATTTGATGTCTTTGTTTCTGTCTTGTGTACACTCCATAGAACTGGACTGACATTTATTTGGCCTGGAATGAGTCAGAATACGGAAACATCACCAAGGTCCGTGTTAACAACGACGATATTTGGAAACCTGACATCAAATTATACAATTAGTAAGTACAACTAAATAGTTGCATCGATGCAGATCAATGGCCAATTAAAAATGTCACCTCATAACCAATTTAATGTTTAATAAACAATATATTCCGAGGTCTTAATTCAAATCTTGTCTGGGATTTTACATTTCGGGATTTTTAAGATGCCCCTGAGAACTCTAATAGGTACCTGACATTAGTTGGAGAAAGTAAAGGCGGTTAGTAGTTGTGCTGGCCACATGACACCCTCGTTAACTGTCAGCCAGCTGACCTTTACATGTGCCCTATAAATAGCAAAGTCTTTTAACAATAAATTACAGCGAAAGTGTGACAATTAAAACATCTTTGTTTGCTTTGATTATCTTTGATACACCTAGTAAGGGTACAGCTAAGACGATGCAATACGAAAATGAATTTAATGATAAGTTCTAAGTGCCATAGAAACAGAACAACACAACACTGAGTAAATTGTTAGTTTTCAAAGTTTTACTTTTTTGTGGGGGCTTGTAGATAAACATGTACACTCTAATCTAATAACTCACTTCTCGTGATTTCACGTTTTTCAGCGCCGACACGAGACTAGAAGAGAAACGGGAAACACTGTGTGTCATCTCTAGCAACGGTGAAGTGGCCTGGATTCCACAGGCTGTCTTCATGAGTTCTTGCTCCATAGACATCAGGCATTTTCCTTTCGACATTCAGACCTGTCACATGAAATTTGGGTCCTGGACTTACGACGGGTCCAAATTGGATTTACAGGTGAGCCGGCTTTGTAAGTGGCAGGAAAGAGAGATGATAGAATAGAGAGGTGGTGGGATAGAAAGTTGGAAGGAGAGAGTTAGGAGGATCGAGAGGTAAATCTTAGAAACTCACAAGCGAACTATGTAAAATAAAATATCTTTTTTTTTAAATACAAAGCTTATCTAAGGGAAAAACTCCGCACTTACAACTATATGTCTGAATAATATAGAAGTTATTTCCCTTATTCGATATCAGACAAAATAACTAATAACTAATAATAAATTGACTAATGAGTCAATTTGTTACTTAAATCATGTTTTGTTAGATACATTAAATAATTGTCTAAATTTACGTGTTTAAATATCCAAGGGGACGAAACACTACATATTTAGCCGTATTTGTGAATACTGAAGGATTAATTTCCCTTTATCAAAAAAGAATAATTACCATTAATTACTTGACTAATTGTTCCTTTTTTAGTTGATTCATGTCTTGTCTATGCCAATGAGTGATAATTCAAAGATTAAACTTAATCCGAGAATGGATGTGGGAGAAATAATCGGTATTAACTTTTTACGGACATAGACAGACAGAGTGAGTTAATATAAGCTTTGTACAAAGAGAGACCTTGACATGATCAAGCATATTTTTGAATATTACTTCTACCTTTTAAAAAAAAATTTTCAAGGTGCAAACGATAGTGTAGACGGCCCTGGTCAGACATATGTTTATCTTAATCAGTATGAATGAGAACTGCGTGGCGTGTCACAAATCATTTTTTATATTAAAACAAACACAATTTTTTAAACTTAATTTTTCTTTTGCGGCTTTGGTAGGAGAAAATGTTTTTGTTGTTTTTTTGTTTTCTTCTGTCAGCGTGTTCGTCCAGCACAGATGTTTAGTTTGAAATGGCTTTCTGAGGCTTCAGAACGACTATTTCTGTCATTGTAACTCTTCTGCGATATTCTTTCAATTCTATATTCTATATAATCTATACAGTAGGCCTCCACACGAACGTGCTTGTATAGTTACTGGGAGAAAGTCTATACTTTTCATTTCCAAAGATTCTGAGCCAAAAATAAATTATAATTGATTTTATAAACATAAAATATCCTTTTGTGTTTCTGCATCACTTTTGAGATTTTCAAATTAATTGACAAAATAAATAAAGTCAAAGATCACTGCAAACAACAAAATAAAAATAACTTTGTGCGACAAGCGAAATAGCTTAGAAATTGGATTCCGCAATGCTGAAAAATGCAGAGTAAATACCATTCTCGATACACCCGTATGCTGTACACCGAATACACCGAAAAAACAGCCTACTATTTATGCACTTGCCTCCATAAAAGTAAATCTCCAATCAAATCGGAGTGGCTTGAGTAGATCTATTATAGACATAGATATATAGTCATTAATGCCTAAATTACAACCATTACCGGATTTAAGGGAGGGCAGGCGGGGTTTCTGTCCAGGGCAGTTGGCCACACTGTCGTGGTTAAAAAGTGTCCGTCTATAGTGTGCTCGTATTCTTGTAATATACTTCGGATAAACCTAATACATTGCGCTATATGACTTGCTTTTAGATATTAGTATTTTTAGCGGCTCCCAAAAGGGGAAAAGACGCTAATAGTTTTGTTTGGAATGTCTGTCCGTCTGTTCGTCCGTCCCGTTTTGATCTCGTAAACTAGCAAAAGATCCGACATCATAATATTTTAGACCATTCAAAGTTCTTATGCAACGGCTACTTTTTTCTTTTCTGAAAGTGAAAAATCTAATTTTTTAATCACTTATGCAAGCATTTTTTACATAAAAATACACCACTTTTACAACTATTCACTATTAATAGTAACAAGCACGGGAGCTCCTTAGTGGGGCAGATAACTCATTACCATATTTTTAAACATATTTATGCAAATGGTTTTATATTTTTGGTCAAAATTTTTTTTTATTACATTTGTATTGCTAACATAAATAAGTTCTGTTATATTAACTATTACATTTATTTAAAAAAATACTATTTAAACCCTTAAAGTGCTAAAGTACCACACAATAAGTGCATACAAAATGGAATTACGATTCTGATAATTAAAGGCCAAACTACCAAACGCGTCTTAAGGGTTCAAGAGAAAAAATCTATTTAGTATGCATAGCAGTTGGACATATTTAAATCAACAATTAATAAATAGTTTCTTCATATTAACCCGTGAACTGCACCATCCTCCGTATGAAGTCAAACACTGAAGTAAAGGAATTTTTCTTCTTTACGGAAATGTTTTTTTTTGTTTTTTTTTAGGAATAAGAGATTGTCCCTTTACAAAACAATTAGAGCAATTATATATTCATTATAAGACTTTAGTTAGGCCAGCTTTACATCAAACTTCACATTAACTTTCACCTATCCTTTGGTCTGTGGACCGCTGGGGCACCAGACAAGATCCGTCAAACTTCTTTCTCCATTCTTCTGTCATTTGTCTTTGATAAAATTGCATTCTGATGTTCTTTCTGAAAATATTGAAACCTGCCTTTTTACCTGCCTGGGTGGACCACTTCGGGGGCCAATTTTGAGTTTGTGTCTCCACAAAAAATGTCGTTGTAACCTTGTTTTTTTTTATGCATAAGTGGATTTTTATTAAAGTTTACAAAAAGAAAAAGAGTAGAGTCTTCACAAAATTCTACTCCTGGGCCTCCACATACTTAAATAGGGCCCTGAGCACAACACTGGCCATATCAGACTGCTATGAAACCCAGTTAGTTAATAATAGGCCTACTTTTATTTATATAGGGCAGTAAACAAACATAATTTAGGCTCAAACCGCAATCAGAACCTAAAATAAACACAAGAGTTAAAATGGCAAACTAATCTCAACTTTTGAACAGTAGGTCTCAATGGTCTTCTTGAATGTAGTGAAGCATGTGCTTTGTTTTTGCTCATTTGAGAGCAAGTTCCAAACCTTTGGTCCATGCACTGAGTTTTAAATATAATACTTGTATTTACCCAATACACTCTAGCATTACAAATATATTTTTATCTGTATATGTCAGTTACACTACGAGGAAGGGTTTGAGCTGACAGACTACTTAGTCAGCAATGAGTGGGATATCATCTCCTATGGCGCCAAGAGGAATGTCAAGTACTACTCCTGCTGTCCTGAGCCTTATGTTGACTTGTTGTTCACCCTGATCATCCGCCGCAAGGTGGCGTTCTACAGCTACATCTTGATCCTTCCATGCGTCCTGCTTTCCAGTCTAACTTTAGTGCTCTTCTGGCTGCCCCCTGAATCTCCCGCCAAAATGCAGCTAGGTAAGTTTTATTCTCTAAAATAATTACATAATAATAATAAACGTATACCACTGGCGGATCCAGGGGAAGGCGGTAGGGGCGATCGCTCAACACTACGGCTTACTCTTTCTCTTGTCGTGCGAGGTCCCCCTTTTTTTTCCATACTAAAGTTTGTTCAATCCATAGTCTCCCCTTCTTCCTGGTTCCTTCTTCGCGAATGAGTTTAAGACTCTAGATAGTGGACACTAAGTCTGATTTCAAATAATAGAGTTGGTTTTATTAGTTGGCCGATGGGGCTTAAGGTCTCCGTAATAACACCACACTATGACAACATGATATAAATATGTAACAAATCAAAATTTGATATAACACTATATCTATATCCATATGTAGTCGTGTCTATCATTTTCATAAAGTCCATTACTTTCAGCTGCTCCAGCCGTCTAATGATTCATACAATATACAGTAGTGACTCTGGTAGCAAATTGTTGATTTAAAAGTTGTTGTTTTTTTTCTTTTTCAGGAATGAATATTTTCGTTGCCTTCTTTATTTTGTTGTTGTTGCTGGCAGAGTCAACTCCCCCTGCTGCTTCCAGTATTCCTTTGATTGGTAATGGTTTGATTTCGATTGTATCAATCATTTCTCGGATAGATTGAAATTAGTTGTAATTTTTACAAACAATGTTAAGTGACTTCCTAATTTGACTTCTAGACTGTCAATAAAATCAGTCTAGTTTGACTTTAAGGCGGTCAATAAAACCAGTCTAGTTTGTCTTTTAGGCTCAGTGAATCCAGTCTAGTTTGACTTTTAAGCTGTCAATAAAACCAGAATGGTTGGGCATCGTGTCAAACTTGAGACTGTTACTTATATTCTTTTTAAAGTTTTGTCAAAATTTCCACAATGCAATTCCACTTGGTTAGTGAGGGGGGAGGGAAGGCTATATGAACTTGAAAGATACAGTATCCCTGCAAGCTTCTCCAAAATAGTGGAGATATTAAAAAATGTCTATCAATACCGTATACATTTGTATTTCGGAAATTTCAAGGTCGACTTGGAAATAGGGGGAAACTCGGACAAGCATTACAAATTATAGCTTACCGACTAAAATGTACCATCCCCAGTGGAGTCCTTGTCGGAATGTCCAGCCACAAGGAAACTCCCAGATTCCAAGAGGAAGAGAAGAGGTGTGAACATAAAACAACAGCAGCCTGCCTCTTGAGTATTGAGAGAAAAAGAAAACAAGAACAACTGTACCCTGGAAATGGAGATGGGAAAATGAGCTAGACCTAATCGTAATGTGTTTAGTGAGGTGGACCTAATCGTAATGTGTTTAGTGAGGTGGACCTAATCGTAATGTGTTTAGTGAGGTGGACCTAATCGTAATGTGTTTAATGAGGTGGACCTAATCGTAATGTGTTTAGTGAGGTGGACCTAATCGTAATGTGTTTAGTGAGGTGGACCTAATCGTAATGTGTTTAGTGAGGTGGACCTAAACGTAATGTGTTTAGTGAGGTGGACCTAATCGTAATGTGTTTAGTGAGGTGGACCTAATCGTAATGTGTTTAGTGAGCTAGACCTAATCGTAATGTGTTTAGTGAGCTAGACCTAATCGTAATGTGTTTAGTGAGGTGGACCTAATCGTAATGTGTTTAGTGAGGTGGACCTAATCGTAATGTGTTTAGTGAGGTGGACCTAATCGTAATGTGTTTAGTGAGGTGGACCTAATCGTAATGTGTTTAGTGAGCTAGACCTAATCGTAATGTGTTTAGTGAGCTAGACCTAATCGTAATGTGTTTAGTGAGGTGGACCTAATCGTAATGTGTTTGGTGAGGTGGACCTAATCGTAATGTGTTTAGTGAGGTGGACCTAATCGTAATGTGTTTAGTGAGGGGACCTAATCGTAATGTGTTTAGTGAGCTAGACCTAATCGTAATGTGTTTAGTGAGGTGGACCTAATCGTAATGTGTTTAGTGAGCTGGACCTAATCGTAATGTGTTTAGTGAGGTGGACCTAATCGTAATGTGTTTAGTGAGGTGGACCTAATCATAATGTGTTTAGTGAGGTGGACCTAATCGTAATGTGTTTAGTGAGGTGGACCTAATCGTAATGTGTTTAGTGAGCTAGACCTAATCGTAATGTGTTTAGTGAGCTAGACCTAATCGTAATGTGTTTAGTGAGGTGGACCTAATCGTAATGTGTTTAGTGAGCTGGACCTAATCGTAATGTGTTTAGTGAGGTGGACCTAATCGTAATGTGTTTAGTGAGGTGGACCTAATCGTAATGTGTTTAGTGAGGTGGACCTAATCGTAATGTGTTTAGTGAGGTGGACCTAATCGTAATGTGTTTAGTGAGCTAGACCTAATCGTAATGTGTTTAGTGAGGTGGACCTAATCGTAATGTGTTTAGTGAGCTGGACCTAATCGTAATGTGTTTAGTGAGGTGGACCTAATCGTAATGTGTTTAGTGAGGTGGACCTAATCGTAATGTGTTTAGTGAGGTGGACCTAATCGTAATGTGTTTAGTGAGGTGGACCTAATCGTAATGTGTTTAGTGAGCTAGACCTAATCGTAATGTGTTTAGTGAGGTGGACCTAATCGTAATGTGTTTAGTGAGGTGGACCTAATCGTAATGTGTTTAGTGAGGTGGACCTAATCGTAATGTGTTTAGTGAGCTGGACCTAATCGTAATGTGTTTAGTGAGGTGGACCTAATCGTAATGTGTTTAGTGAGCTGGACCTAATCGTAATGTGTTTAGTGAGCTGGACCTAATCGTAATGTGTTTAGTGAGCTGGACCTAATCGTAATGTGTTTAGTGAGCTAGACCTAATCGTAATGTGTTTAGTGAGCTAGACCTAATCGTAATGTGTTTAGTGAGGTGGACCATAGACAGAAGTAACACTTCAACAGCAAAACACACTTTGTCTTAGAACTGTTTAGTTTGAAGATCAGACATTGTGTAGTGTAAAGTTAGTTTAGAAGTTAGGTCCAGGAATATATAAATATTATATTTTTTAATACTGTCTCTCCCTTTTTCCACTTGACTAGGTGCTTACTACTGTTTGAACATGATTCTAATTACATTGTCTACATTAATGTCTGCCGTTGTGGTTCACTTATATTTTCATGGGCCAGGAACCAAAGTACCTCGGTTATTTAGAAGGGTGAGTTTGTTTTCTTACTAGAAAGTTTAACATCATTTTTCAAGCGCTAAGTTACAAGCCTTAGTAGTTCACTATTTAGAAGCAAGTTATAGTTCACTGACTATTTAGAGACAAGTTATAGTTCACGGACTATTTAGAGACAAGTTATAGTTCACTGACTATTTAGAGACATGTTATAGTTCACTGACTATTTAGAGACATGTTATAGTTCACTGACTATTTAGAGACAAGTTATAGTTCACTGACTATTTAGAGACAAGTTATAGTTCACTGACTATTTAGAGACATGTTATAGTTCACTGACTATTTAGAGACATGTTATAGTTCACTGACTATTTAGAGACAAGTTATAGTTCACTGACTATTTAGAGACATGTTATAGTTCACTGACTATTTAGTAGCAAGTTATAGTTCACTGATTATTTAGAGACAAGTTATAGTTCACTGACTATTTAGAAGCACGTTATAATTCACTGACTATTTAGAGACAAGTTATATAGTTCACTAACAATTTAGAGACATGTTATAGTTCACTGACTATATAGAGACATGCTATAGTTCACTGACTATTTAGAGACATGTTATAGTTCACTGACAATTTAGAGACATGTTATAGTTCACTAACTATTTAGAGACATGTTATAGTTCACTGACTATTCAGAGACAAGTTATAGTTCACTGACTATTTAGAGACAAGTTGTAGCTCACTAACTATTTAGAGACAAGTTATATTTGGTTTAGTATTTAGAAAGAAAAATAAACATTATTCAATTTGGGATTTAAGATTTAAAGATATAGTATTCAATATTTCCAATACACTTTCTATCTGAAGTCATACATAAGGAATTACGGGTTAGGTTTATATCTGGGTTTGAAGAGAGAGGGCCTTCAATAATGATTCTTATAAGAAAAACTCTGGAGACGCGGTGGCTGAGTGGGAAGGCGCTTTGCTTCCAAACCAAAGGTTCCGTGTTCAAATCCTGGTGAAGACTGTGATTCTAGGGCGCCTCTGAGTCCACCTGACATAAGTTGGGGAAAGGTGAGAGCGTTTGGTGTGGTACGGGCCACATGGCGCCCTCATTAACCGTGGGCCACAGACAACAAATTGCCTTTACATCACCTGCCCTATAGACTGTATATAGGATGTTGTGATGATAATACTTTACTTTTGTGTCTTTTTAAGAATAATCCAATATCTAGAAAGCTGAACGTGTCCTGGCATATTTCACAAATCCTGTTTGCTATTCTATCAATACTGATGTCAACTTTCTGTATCTCCAACCAATCTTCCGTTTTATTTCAAGATCTTTAGAAAGGACGTTATCGTGCTCTTCTAATGGTGAAAGAAAGTAATAGCTAAGATTAGACAACTCTTTTTTTTAAACCTATTTTTGAAATGTAAGATTTCAATGTGTTGTAATAGCCATTCCTGTGGCCACAAAATACAAAAAAAAAAAAAAAAAAAAACAATAGATGTGCGCCCCTGGCATGCACAGAATGGTGCACAACATACTTAACATAGTTAGCACGTCAGGCCTGTAGATTAGAAAGCAGATCAAGGGATTCAATATGTGCAGCATGGCCCCAGTTGATACACCAGGCAACATATTCCTCTCCCCGCTCCCTCTCACGTCACTCGTTCAATACAACACTAGACTCACATTCCTGGGGAGACAGAGATGATCTCCTCACAAACACGATCCGCGTAGCACAACGATCTGTGAATAGCTGGCCTTTGAGCGAGTGTATACTGGAAGTTAATGGAATAAATTATACTATCTAATAAAACCTTTATCTCTATAGATATCCTGAAAAGATTAATTAAATAAATACTTTATTTTAAAAAATACATGTTTAATCTTGTGGAGCAAAAAAAAAAAAGAAAATAAGCTAAAAAAAATTAAAATTGAATTGTGAAATTATCTACACTCACACACTCTCATAAGGATGACATACACAATGTCTCAACAAAACTGTTACTTTATAAGTCACTTTCAATCTAGCTAAAAATAGACATGCCTGTTGCTTGCTTTGTTTGTGTAGGAATGGGGGGGGGGAAAGAAGGGGAGATCAAAATCGCGATTTCGGCCAATTGTTTCTATATAACTTTCATAAATTTAAATATTATTTTGTCTTTTAAATACACAGCAAACATTTTAAACTTGAATATAGAAAATGACTAAGTGTTCAAACTTGTTTTCTAAAAGTTAAGAAAAAAATAATAGTATCAAAAATAATTTTGTTTCTTGCAATGAGCAAATTAAAACAACCCATTACTGGATGGGCTTATTATTTTACGTTTATGTATGTCCGTCGTTGGTTCCTTCTACAGATAAATGAATTTGAAGAACATACGCCTCTGTACCCTAACCTTAACACTAGCGTACATTATTAACATATGGAACATGTTGTGTGTGATCTATCACAGATGTTGTCACGTGTGTGGTTCATGTGTTCAAAATGACAAATGTTTTAATGGTGATATTTGTCTTGGTGTACGACGCGTTGAGATACTTTAAAACATAATGTGCAGTCTATCCATTGTTGACGTGTCAGTACTGTGTTGCTAAACAATGCTAACATAATGTGCTGCTGTTCCTTTCAGCTCATGTTGGATGTCTTCGCCAGGATCTTCTGCATGCAGAAAACGCTGATGGACAAGAAAGAGAGAGTTGAAAGGAGAAACAGCGTGGCCTTTGGATCAGGTTCAAATCCCGTCGTGGACGGCCACACGAACCCGGCCATGGAGTCGAGTAGGTCCAAGGACAAAAGGCACCAGTACGACCGCGTGGGCGTGTTTGAGCTGCAGCCTGAAGAGAACTGGAAGCCCCTGAACAACGGAGTGCCTGGTGAGGTGGAGGTGACAGACCGCCTCTCGCCCCTTCCCGCCCACTACTCTCAGCTGGAGGCGGATGTCAGAGAAATCAAGCAGACTCTCAATCAGATGGTGGAGAAGAACGCAGCCAAGGTCCACAAGGAGTACCTGGCCAGGGAGTGGAAACTAGTCGCCCTTGTCCTGGACAGGTTCTTCTTCTTCCTGTACCTCCTGGCGGTCGTAGTGTCAGTCCTGGCTCTGTTCGACTTTGTTGGTACTGCTGATCTGACCAACATTGAGACGGACAAGACGTGATCTCAGTTCTGCTGATCTGAGCAACATTGAGACGGACAAGACGTGATCCCAGTACTGCTGATCTGAGCAACATTGAGACGGACAAGACGTGATCCCAGTACTGCTGCTCTGACCAACATTGAGACGGACAAGACGTGATCTCAGTTCTGCTGATCTGAGCAACATTGAGACGGACAAGACGTGATCCCAGTACTGCTGATCTGAGCAACATTGAGACGGACAAGACGTGATCCCAGTACTGCTGATCTAAGCAACATTGAGACGGACAAGACGTGATCCCAGTACTGCTGATCTGACCAACATTGAGACGGACAAGACGTGATCCCAGTACTGCTGATCTGAGCAACATTGAGACGGACAAGACGTGATCCCAGTACTGTTGATCTGAGCAACATTGAGACGGACAAGACGTGATCCCAGTACTGCTGATCATTTTGTTGTTTTACGAAACGAAAAGACAATAAAGTTTCACACCGTGATCAGTATTGGTATGCAAAGAATGCAATGACTTGAGGAATCAACATTTATATTTTTACCAGCACAGATTCATCTGTAATTTCACTAAGAAAATTCTTTACTTAGCCTCTTATTGGACTAGACTTGTTTTAATAGCTTGCATTAGTAATATGTGCTTCAGTGTATTTCTGTATGTGTATTATCTTAACAGATAATATCCATAGCATTATCAATAGCGACATTTGTGAAATACAGTTGTTGCTCTTTTCCTTGATGTTTTCTATCGGACCAGCCTGGCATTAAACTTTTAAAGAACTTCATCTTCATTAGTGGAAAAATCTGAGACCTATATCAAATTTAGCACTCATTACATTAGCATGCCTCCATTGCCTTCTATGTATTCATCATCTTTTTTAGTCTGAAATGTTAAGCGATAACAAAAAATACTGCAAACTCCTAACTCATGTTTAGGCTTATTGTAACATCGAAAAAAGTGTAGATATCAACTGCACAAAATGATTCCATTATTGGTTGGTATCTTGTGAGACTCTTTGTTGTTAACTGTATAAAATCTGTATTTGGACTACAACACCGCATTATTGGTTGGATTATGTTTACACAAGAAGAATGACCTGGAATGTGATATTTAAATGAAATCTTCCCAAAATTAATAGTGACTCATTCTCTTTTAATTAAAAAAAAAACATTCTCAATTATTTTTACGATGGCAGAAAGAAAGTATGCTAGAAATCTAACTCCCGTGCACTACATGAGTTAACGATCTATGGTGTCAACTTTTAATTAGCTGGTTTTTTTTTTTGCGTTTTTTATTTTTGGTTAGATTAGAGTTGACATGTATGTTTCCGCTATAAATCGAACAGCAGTAACAACCATGTTATAATTGCTTTCAGGTGAGGCTCATTATAAATTTAATAAACTTAACGAAATATCACTTCCAACATGTCTAAATGAATTAAAAGTTATTGATTTGTGTCATCTTTTGCTGTGATATCTGTAATATTGATCTTTTACAACTGCTGCCAACTACTGTAGTTCGAGATTCCGGGTGATTCTGTGAAAATATTTTCTTTTATATATTTATCTTTCAATGTTTTATTAAATTTATATGAATACAGCGAAGACATCTTTGATATTTTTATCTTTATGAATGGATGTCACATGCACAATATTGCAAATTTGTTGTTTTTGTTTACTGTATTCTGTTTGAAACGTTGATGGTACAAATTGTAAGTCTATTTGTAATGTTTGAGATCAAATAATGCACTGAAAGAGATTGATTTAACGCTTGTATTTTACGCAAGAAAAAAAAACAATTTTTATATAAAAGTTGGGGCTTAGCATTGTTGTTGTAGTCCAACAAACGTTTAAAAATAGAATCTTCGACAGGACCTTATAGCAGTGAAAGATTTAAAATTTAGAATTGGCATTTGAATAGCGAAACGAAGGAGCACTTTGATATTCTTTCTCGTAATTCATTGTCTTGCCTAGACACAGGGCAAGATTTACTTATAGGCAACACAAGCTGTGGCATAGGGCCCCCGAAGAAATAGTCCATATCTCAAAAAGGTAAGGGCCTTTACAAGTATAAATCCCTCACAGCCTAGACATTTGAGCTTCTTAACGCTTGTTATTGTAGTGCTGTCACGTGACATGTGCCTATCGTGTGACTTCATATCATAAGCATCCGAGACTGGAAAGAAAGCTTTTCAAGTATTTCACTTCAATAAACTGTCTAGTTGTGTGTGTGTTGACATGCAGATGATCTGATTTCACTTCAATAAACTGTCTAGTTGTGTGTGTGTTGACATGCAGATGATCTGATTTCACTTCAATAAACTGTCTAGTTGTGTGTGTGTGTGTTGACATCTGATTTCACTTCATCTCAGTGACGTTTGTTCCATCCAACATTTTCTCATCACGTTCAGAACTTTGTATTATCTTATAATATCTTGTAATATTATCTTATTATAATATAAGCCTTGTTGTATATCTTACTATAGGTCTTAAAGGAACATTCTAGATATGTGTTTTATATTCGCCAAACAGAAAACTCTTTGCATACATTTGAATGTCTCAACAAAATCTGATATCAACAAATAAATGAACGACAACAGAAACCTTGTAGGAAATAAAAACTAAGAATACGTTTCATTTCATTGTAATAATGTGAATAAAAGCGAATATAACATTATAGCGTTTGTGTACATTTATCTTCACTTTCACCTAACCTTTAATCTCTTTTACCGTTGGGGCACCACACAAGATCTGTCGTCCGTCACTCTCCATTCCTCTATGTCTTTTGTCTAAGACAGAATTCCCTCATGGCAGGCCCGTCTATTCCTTTATGTTGTCTTCCCATCGCTTTCTCTATCTGCCACTTCTGTCTTCCACTTCTGCTGCCTGGTACTGTTCTCTGAAGGAAGGTCTTTGTGAGCCATGTTTACATTACCGTCCATCAAAATAAACATTATTATTAGAAACATGTCACCAACGGAATTCGCTTTATTTCGTTCTATCTATGTGGTCTCACTCTGACAACTTTTAGACTTAGAGCAGTGTTTCTCAAACTTTTACCGCTGTTCATTTCTAAGTTAATTGTATGCTAGAAAAAGTTCTTAATTGAATTAGTATTGGAGATGCATCAGGTTTTCTCTCTATCCAGATCGGGGTCTGTATGCTTCCGATGTGGGGCCTGGCAGCGCTTTCCTTCGTTCTTCAGAAATGTTTAAAGTTTACATTTACCTTTTTTTACTTGATAAATAAAGAAACATGGATTAATAAATGCAATAAAATAATTAACAAATTGCACCTTGAAAAATAAATTGACAGGCTTCGCGTCCCCCTTTTGTCAGGATGTAACGTGCACACCAATCTTTGAGAGGACGCCCCCGCCCCACAGTTTGAGAAACGCTGACTTATAGCTAGATCTATGCTTTTTTAATTGTATCTTTATGCATTCATCAATAACTTATGAATTCAATTAATCTTCATTTTGTGGTAACTAATTCTTTAGTCAAATTGTATCTTAACCTATTTCTAACACCTTCTTTAAAAAAAGTCCCAAAGACATTATCAACTTGTTCGTAAGTTGCTAAAGCCTGTAGAATTTTTTTTTTCATTGATAAAACCTATAAGTTGCTGAGTGGCCCAATTTCAAGATGGAAAAAGAAAGAAATGATTCTTAGACGTAGTTCTAGGGATAGAATAGTGTGCGAGCGTTGTGTTAAAGGTGAGCTTGTGTTAAAGGTGAGCTTGTGTTAGAGGTGAGCTTGTGTTAGAGGTGAGCTAGCGTTAGAGGTGAGCTTGTGTTAGAGGTGAGCTTGTGTTAGAGGTGAGCTTGTGTTAGAGGTGAGCTTGTGTTAGAGGTGAGCTTGTGTTAGAGGTGAGCTAGTGTTAGAGGTGAGCTTGTGTTAGAGGTGAGCTTGTGTTAGAGGTGAGCTAGCGTTAGAGGTGAGCTCGTGTTAGAAGTGAGCTTGTGTTAGAGGTGAGCTTGCGTTAGAGGTGAGCTTGCGTTAGAGGTGAGCTTGTGTTGGAGGTGAGCTTGTGTTAGAGGTGGGCTAACGTTAGAGGTGAGCTTGTGTTAGAGGTGAGCTTGTGTTAGAGGTGAGCTTGTGGTAGAGGTAAGCTTGTGTTAGAGGTGAGCTTGTGTTAGAAGTGAGCTTGTGCTAGAGGTGAGCTTGTGTTAGTGGTGAGCTTGTGGTAAAGGTAAGCTTGTGTTAGAGGTGAGCTTGTGTTAGAAGTGAGCTTGTGTTAGAGGTGAGCTTGTGTTAGAGGTGAGCTTGTGTTGGAGGTTTTGCTTGTGGTAGAGGTGAGCTTGTGGTAGAGGTGAGCTTGTGTTAGAGGTGAGCTCGTGATAGAGGTGAGCTTGTGTTAGAGGTGAGCTCGTGTTAGAGGTGAGCTTGTGTTAGAGGTGAGCTAGCGTTAGAGGTGAGCTTGTGTTAGAGGTGAGCTAGCGTTAGAGGTGAGCTTGTGTTAGAGGTGAGCTTGTGTTAGAGGAGAGCTAGCGTTAGAGGTGAGCTAGCGTTAGAGGTGAGCTTGTGTTAGAGGTGAGCTTGTGTTAGAGGTGAGCTAGCGTTAGAGGTGAGCTTGTGGTAGAGGTGAGCTTGTGTTAGAGGTGAGCTTGCGTTAGAGGTGAGCTAGCGTTAGAGGTGAGCTTGTGTTAAAGGTGAGCTTGTGTTAGAGGTGAGCTTGTGATGTTGCAAACGACAAGATTCGACAGAATTTTACTTCATTTGGTGTGTCAGTGTCAGAGATAGAAAGAGGGTGAGAGAGAGAGGAGAGAAAGACAGAGATGAAAGAGAGAAGAGAGAGAGAGAAAGAAAGAGAGAGAGAAAGAGAGAGATCGGTTGGGAGAAGGAAAAGAAACATAAAATGTGGTGATTAAAAACAAAGTATTTATACAACATTTTGATTGATGTAGGTCCTAACTAATCAACTAAGTTTACGAGCAGGGTCGTAACTCTAGATTCTGGATCCACAAGTATCATATATGCAATTTACGTTTCACTGAGTGAACAAAAAAAAACTTATTCGAACTTGAGTGTGCTTACTTTATTGCACTCACACAACCATGGTGTGCATACGAACCAAACTTTAATTGATGATCTCATACAACCCAAACCTTATGCACTAATCAAGGGATAACCATGGTACGGTCGGAGCTAGGGTTGGTTGCAGGGCAACTCCATTGTTGAAAGAATGGACGTCAGAGAGCACCAAACCGTCTGAATCATTTTGTTGCTAGTAAAATTGTGTATAAGTATTCTCTGCCTATTAAAGTTCAGTCCCTGATGTTTGATTTACTTTTTGTCCTATGCCATGGGATGAAGGTCAAAGGGTCATAGCACACGCACTTTGGACGTCTATATTTATCTTGATTGCCATGTGCGGTGTTGAAATGGTCCAACAGTTATTTATCATAAAAGCTCAACTGTTGATGGGATCTTGTGATAACATTACAATGTTAACATCTTCTAAATTGATCCTGAATTTGTTTATGCAGAAATAATAAACTCATCTGAAGATCTATTTTTTTTGTGTGACTCATTTTGTTAAAAGTCTGTTTATTAAAAACAGACAGAGAATTATGTACCGTTATGTGTTTAAGAACAGGGTGAGGATGTATGCACTTTTATGTGTTTAGGAACAGGGTGAGGATGTATGCGCGTTTGTGTGTTTAAGAATATGGTGAGGATGTATGCACCTTTATGTGTTTAAGAACAATTTAAACAAAAAGCAGAACTTAATGAGTGTCAATGTCAAATTTTTTTTTTGGTCGAATTTTTCGGCCATCAAAATAACAAAATCAATTATTATTGAAAATACACGCGAAACAGATATAACACACATACACATTTAATATATACAAAAACATATATAACAAACAGATATAATACATAGACCACAGATTTACAATAAAATATCACAGATCTAACACACAAAAGCACATATATTACTTAAACACCGCGTATAACACACAGAAACAACACAGATTTAACATACCCACACAATTCAGTTTTAACACACCCACACAGTTCAGATTTAACACATCCACACCGTTCAGATTGAACAAACATAATAAATACATTTCGAATGTAAATTGAAAAAAAAAGAGAAAAAAACGGCTACGAAAGAAAACATTTCAGTAATAAATATTTAACAACAACAACAAAATAAGAAAGCTAAGATAATGTGTGTTGCCTCCATCTAGACTTGCCTCCATCTAGCCTTCCTGCGTCCTGCCACTAAATTCTTATCCATCCTAATTTGTTTGTCGCTAACATTAAAGTGGTGCGAGAAGTTGTTTGTAGTTTTATTCAAAGTCTTTTAGTCAAAACATTTTGTTTTCTCATTACCTGAATTCCACTTTTGATGGAAACATTTGTGTGTGTGTGTGTTGATGTGTTTGTTCAATACGTTCAACTCACCTTCTGTTTTTATTTCCACTGGATTCTACCTGAAACAATCTGTCAAGATCATTGAAGACACGTGAAATTCAGCAAGAATGAAACTGGTACTATATAGTGTACTAGATGGTGATGCGGCTGATTCCTGATACTAAATGGTGATGCGGTTGAATACTTGACGAACCACACAAGGACATTGGGACAGGGATTAGGAATCAGAATTTTTAGAGATCCCGAAAAGACAAATAGTGTTGTCTGCCCGTCTGTCTGTCGAGAAATTCTATTGAAAATTCGATGTTCCCATTATTTGTAGTTGTCTAGCTTTAGGTTAAACAATATTTTAAATATCTTGTTTTGGGGGAGGGGAGAGCATCATTTCATTCAAGCCTAGGCTGAATCAACGACCATAACAACAACAGTAGTGGTTTTGTATTGTGGTGTACAAGTTTTGTCGATATAGTGAGTAGGTTTTGTTGATCAAATTGTTTGATTTAGAACAAGTTAGGATGTTTTGTTTTAAGTTTACAGCATGGACGAATTCGAGTGCTGGGCTAAGATTTCCAGGCTATATTTAACATACAACATAGACACACTCACTAAAGTGTTGACCTAAGATTTCCATGTTCTATTGAACATACAATGAAGTATCTTGAAGCCATGTATCTTGAAGTGTTGCCGAGTCAAAAAAAACAAAAAAGGTCCAACAAGATTCTCTATAGTTACGTTGTTCTTAAAGTACGCCGAGTGTTTTGCTGTGAGGGACTACTGTTGTTTGGAAGTTTCCAAGCATGTTATATGCATAGGAGGAGGTTTAATGTGGTATGGTGGGAAAATGCAGTACGTTTATTTCGGTGTGCCCTCTTATAATTGTGTTGATATAAATTATTTCAAAAGTACCATAGTGTAACTTCAGTAATAGTATCAGGGACTTTTTAAATCACTTTTCCTTTATATTTCAAAAACATATACTCTAGCATCAGGACTAGATTGTAAACACTTTTGAGTAAAAAAATAAAAGGTTTAATGCTAATACTTACTCAATAGGGAAACTATTGACATTGAGCGTTGCCTGAAGGTATCGGTCGAAAACATCCTAACGCAAAATAAAAAAAGGGAACTCAAAAAATGTATTCCATTCATGACAGAGAAAATCTTACAAGAAAGAAAAAGTAGAATCGAGAAATCAAACATACCAAATATTGGCTACATAATGTAAAGCCTCGAAGTTAGCTTGAACCATTTTTATTACAGTACACGCTCAAGAATATGAGAAACGTAATGCCTGTGTAGTCAGGGAACCATTCTAGCAATCAAGGTCAAGGTTGTTTTAATGTATAATATTTACAGTTTGAGAAACCTCCTTATATTTTAAATAGTACTAAAAATAGACAAGGAAGTTAAAAACAGAGCTATCAAAAGGGAGCAGTGGATATTGATGCTGGCTACAGGGAAGACAAAGCCCTAGAATTCACTATGTGGAGAGAAAAGGTCACCAAAAAAAAAATTATGAACAGCGAAAAAGCATTGGCGTCTACTGTGAAAGAATGGCGTTCCAATTAAAAAATAGCTAGCTCCTATACCACCAAAAAGAATGTCATTTAACCTGCGTTATATATGGACCGAAATGTCTCTCGAGAATAACAATACTAAGGCTTCACAGTCAGATAAAAATGTGTTCTACGAGATGAAGTATAGTCGTTCTACGAGATGAACTATAGTCGTTCTACGAGATGAACTACAGTCGTTCTACGAGATGAACTACAGTCGTTCTACGAGATGAACTATAGTCGTTCTACGAGATGAACTATAGTCGTTCTACGAGATGAACTACAGTCGTTCTACGAGATGAACTATAGTCGTTCTACGAGATGAACTATAGTCGTTCTACGAGATGAACTACAGTCGTTCTACGAGATGAGCTACAGTCGTTCTACGAGATGAAGTATAGTCGTTCTACGAGATGAACTATAGTCGTTCTACGAGATGAACTACAGTCGTTCTACGAGATGAACTACAGTCGTTCTACGAGATGAACTATAGTCGTTCTACGAGATGAACTATAGTCGTTCTACGAGATGAACTACAGTCGTTCTACGAGATGAACTACAGTCGTTCTACGAGATGAACTATAATCGTTCTACGAGATGAGCTACAGTCGTTCTACGAGATGAAGAATAGTCGTTCTACGAGATGAACTATAGTCGTTCTACGAGATGAACTACAGTCGTTCTACGAGATGAACTACAGTCGTTCTACGAGATGAACTACAGTCGTTCTACGAGATGAGCTACAGTCGTTCTACGAGATGAGCTACAGTCGTTCTACGAGATGAGCTACAGTCGTTCTACGAGATGAGCTACAGTCGTTCTACGAGATGAGCTACAGTCGTTCTACGAGATGAGCTACAGTCGTTCTACGTGATGAACTATAGTCGTTCTACGACTGAAGGTGGAAACTAGTTTCTGAGAGGATATAAATACAGGGAAAGGCAGTAGGCGAAAGTCTTTGCTGTATAGAAATGAAAAGCTTTATGTTAAATACGTATGTGAATTCATTATTGAAAGAGTTATATTGTGTTTGTATATAGTAAATAAATGTGTGGCATAAGAAAATGGGTGTGTTACATAAGTAGGTAGATGGTAAATGGATCTATTGATGTTTCCATGTGTAATTGAATGTCTTACACCAGTACAGCAGAACCTCTACTAGGATGCCACCAGTGCGGTGTACTTCAACAATAATATTGGGGACAAGTTCAAAACCACAGTTGGAGTAAGACAAGGCTGCCTACTTTCACCAACACTATTCAATATTTTCCTTGAAAGGATAATGGAAGATAGTCTCGAGGGCTATGAAGGTACTGTAAGCATTGGAGGAAGAGGAATTACCAAATTCGCAGATGACATTGACGGCCTAGCAGGGACACAAGAAGAACTAGCTGACCTGGTGATGCGCATTGACAAGACTTCCACAGCATATGGTATGCAAATAAATGCCGGAAAAAAAAACAATTATGACCAATTGTTAACAGGGCTTTAAAAGGGTCATCAGTATTGGAGGTGAAAAGCTGACTAGTGTTAACAGCTTTAAATACCTCAGAGCTATTGTCTCAGATGAGGGAACGAAACCTGAACTACTGGCCCGAATAGCACTGTCCACAGCAGCCCTTTCAAAACTTAAAATAATATGGAAAGACAATGGTTTAGCCCTCGGCACCAAAATCAGGCTGATGCGCTCCCTGGTCATGGCTACATTTTTATATGCTTGGGAGTCTTGGCTGCTGACTGCAGAGATAGAGAGGAGGATCCTAGCAATGGAATTGAGATGCTACAGAAGGATCCAAGAAATCACATTCAAAGACCGCATCACAAACCAAGAGATTAGAGACAGGGTTACTGCAGCGATTGAACCCCATGATGACCTTCTAGATATCGTAAAAAAACGCAAGTTTAAAATCTATAGCCATATTACAAGATCTTCGGGGCTCGCAAAGACCTTCCTTCTGGGAACATTACTAGGAAAAAGAAGAAGAGGCAGACAGAGAAAACGATGGACGGGCCTGCCATTGAAAGAGGTTCTAAGGCAAAAGACAGAGAGGAAAGGAGAACTTCGCCGACGAATCTTGCATGGTGCCCCAACGGTCCAATAGACTAAGGGATAGGTATTGGTAAAGGTAAAAACACAAAGTAAATGGATGAGTTACAATGAAATGTTTTAATTGTCTCATACGATGAATTTCAGATTACGTTAATTAAAGTGTTTATTGTGAAATTATCAACTTATTAAAGATGTTCAGGCTGCCATTATGCCGTACTTATTCAATATATACTTTGAATGTTTAAAAAAAAAATCAGTACTTTAGCTCTCTTTGCTTTCAAGTTTCGGAAAAGCTCTTGAATAACCCAGACATTAGCAAAGGGAAACCATTCTTTAAATAGGAATAAAGATGACGGATTTCGTCCCTTGGTACACGCCAAGTCTTAAATCGATCTTTCATTAAGAAAAAGGATTCGAGGCTTAGACGTTTAGTAGAAAGACTAACAGAAGGATTTGAATGATAGTCAGTGGTGTAATAGAAAACTTTCTTCCATTCCCTTTATTCCTCCCTAACATCCGACTCCAAAACCAACGCTGCCCACATGACCTGACTCATTTTGTAGTTTTTAATATGCGGGAGGTGCAAGGGCGAAGGTCGATAATTACCTCATCGCTGTATTTAACCAATAGAAGCCTACAAAACCAATGCTAACAGTCACTATACGATGTTCTTTAAATGTGTTTTTGTAATTGAAGCAAAGATTTCAACAAAGATTGTAATTGAAGCTAAGACCATTGAAAGAGTTCAATAGAGAAATACAAATCAATACAGTTTCATCAACAACATTACATAGGCTTTTTCTTTAACACAAAAAGTTTTAGCAGGTAAAATAAATTCAGATTAAAATTAATATATATCTAAATATAATGAGTAAGTTCGGTCTTGTCTGGACTCTGATTTATGACAATCACGCAGTCGACTAAACTTGTTTTGTAGGCGAAGACTCAGCCTGTACAGGAAGTATTTTAGCAGTGAGCTACCGGTAATGAAAACACACACACACACACACAATAAACACCCAATATTAAAGCTGGAGTTAGTTTGAGATCCCTTAAATCCGAGACGCATTGAAATATAGACAAGTTAGCTTAGAGCTTAGAATGTTAAACATAGATAAATTACTTTAAACAAAAGTGATAATTTTTTTTAATCGCAGTCGACATTGGTAAAACGTATGCTTTTTGTCACAATCTATATACTTCTTATTAAACCTGGTTTATTTAACTAATATAATATCGTGGGTTTTCTGGCATCGATTAAAAAATTGAACATGAAAAGCAGCAGGTTAGCATTGAGACTATAAGTGAGAGCTCTTCTCTGTAAAGCGATTAGTTAGGACGTATGTTTACCCTAGGCCGACACTTTCCCATTCAAAGATTGACAGGCAATTGAACGGAAGATATTGATACAACTCGGTCACGACTACAGACACAGATTACTTTCTATTGTAATGTTTGATATACCCCCCCCTTTTTTTTTTCTTTTCTATCAAAGGCAGTTTTACAAGTGGTTCAATATTTGATATAATCATTCTCGCATTAGATCACAGAGAGTCTCGTGTTATAACGCGTATAAACAAAATTCTTCTTTTACCTAGATCGAGTACGTAGATGTATAATCTAAAGTAATACACTAAATAAAGCACTAAATAAATATCTGTGGTACTTGAAAGCACAAGTTAATGATATTCAAGTGTATAATTTCGTGAAACATTCAATTATATGTCAGAGAAATAAAAACCAAACATCGACTAGTTTTAAAACATCAATTAAAAACAGAAACACTTGGTAAACATTATCCTAATTTACCTAATATGTTGAAAACAAGAAAAAGTTGTCTGAGCACTAAGTGTCTGAAGTCTCTCTCTAGTTAGATCCAAAATAGGATGGAGGACAAGAAACGTATGAATTATTTTCTATAGATCAAAGGGTACAAATTATATTGCATATATCAAGACATGAGTTATATATATATATCAAGACATAAATTATATTCTATATATCAAGACATATGCTGTGCTCTATAGATCGAATAGTATAAATTGTATTGTATAGAACGCAAAGTATTATTTATATTCTATAGATCAAAAACGCATAAATTACACTTCAAAATGTATGCAAAATGATCATTACCAAAATGTATAAACATGTTGCGTACATCAAAACGTGTAGATCAATACATATGCATTCTATTGTTATGACCTTATTGGCGGCGTAAAAGGGTTAACGATAGGCTCAGCTGACACACACGTGAATCACTCAGGTCAGCGGTGCCATGGACAAAGGACACGCAAATATGACCAATGTTATGGTCATGTGATCGAAAGCCTGCGTGTAGGAGTGACACAGTGTGTAGGAAAGCGGCAGTTCAAGACCGGAGAGCGTCGAGACCGGGACTGTTAGTCGGCCATGAAGTCGGTCCTGGTTGAGTTCTCAGGTGTTGATGTACAAGTCCAGAAAGAGAGACAGTAGATTGTACGGTGATGTACAGAGTGACATTTTAGTTGTGGATGTGTTTGATGCCAATTGTCTAGTATTGGCTGTTATCTACTTATTCACTCTTTATTAAAGTACCAGATTATTTGGAGCCTTGTTGTCAAGTTCTTGTGTTGATGTGTTGTGTTGTGTTTAGCAGTGTTTACAGAAGGCCTGATTAGGAGAGAGGATCGTAACACTATTATATAGACCCTATTTACACACCCAGCTAAACAGTTCAACTACAGCTGAATGTGAAATGGTGAACCTTGTTTATATCTACAAAGTGATGCTTAGAAAGGGAGGTAAGGAATTCAACAAAGTTGGTTGATCAAATCCACACTTTGTCAAGACTTGGTGAGCTCAGATACCATAATCTTAAAGTAATAGTCTCTGTTCATTGAGCATACTAGAATGCTGGAGCTACAGCAGACAAATTAAACTCAACGTATGAGAACCACTGGTGTCAGTGTGCATTCAGTGTGCATGTACTAAGCTGATAGGCCAGAAAGTGGGTCCTTGTGAATGTGTGTGTATGTTTTATATAACTGCTTGGAACTGTCTAGTGAAAGCAATGTATCACTTAGCATTCTGGATCTTAACTAGCCTTGTAAGTATACGTTTAATGTTAAAAGTATTTACATTACAGATAAACTGAGAATGCCGATCATTAAAATCTTATTCACATCAAACGGAATATATTTCTGACATAATAAATTTTTGTTTGTTTGATTATATTTAATTTTAAAATATGTAATTACGACTTTATCCTGTACACAATATTCGTGTTTCACAATAGTCAACATGCACACTCACCATTTCCAGCATACATCCTATGTTTGGAAAGTCCCTGATGACGAGTCCACAGAATGACCAATGTGAATGAAATCAATCAACTAAGACGCCAGAACACAGCCCCTGTGATTTCCGTGGTCACCTGTGACATATGCGGTCAAAGGTCCAGGCAGCAAGACTTACTTTCTCATCAGATTAGAAAGCGATGTCTGGAATCAAAACTGAAACATGATGTTGTTTGTGCTGTCAAGTAGGTTGAACTACAACTGTAGTGCTCTGATAGACTAAGTATTGAAGAACTACTGTTGTATTAAAGGTTTCTTGTGTATATTGTGGATCGGGTGTAAAACTACGAAATTATTGAAATTATTATTAGAAAGAGTATATAAAATTACATTTATCTTATTTTTTCTTATCGTCTCCTATTATACTTTTAAAGAAATTCTAATTTATTTCTAATTATATTTCTTAACTCCTTTAAAAAAAAAATGTACAGCGGATCTTAAAATCGAAACGCAACGAGCCTATAACTGTGATTAATTTAAGTATGAAAATCCTCATTATGACATAAATGAAAAAATGCTATTAAAAGAGCAGTCCCTTCTTAAAGAATTTCATCAAAGCGTTTCTTTTCTTTTGAATTAAGTCAGTATGCACAAGTTCACTTAAAGGTAACGTAGTACTAATACATAAAACCCTAGACCGTAATTAACAAACACAGAGGTTCGAACCAACAGAAGTCGCATGAAAACACAAAGGGAGAGACACATTTCTTTTTGATAGAAACATTCTTACATGCTCCTTCTTCCCTAGTGTCATTAGAGCATGCTACGGGTTGCCTGAATCAGCCATGAAAACACAAAGGGAGAGACACATTTCTTTTTTATAGAAACATTCTTACATGCTCCTTCTTCCCTAGTGTCATTAGAGCATGCTACGGGTTGCCTGAATCAGCCATGAAAACACAAAGGGAGAGACACATTTCTTTTTGATAGAAACATTCTTACATGCTCCTTCTTCCCTAGTGTCATTAGAGCATGCTACGGGTTGCCTGAATCAGCCATGAAAACCAATGACAAGAGTGTTTAAGTCTCTAATTAATTGACAGATGGATGCTTTTAGGATGTAATTATCTTTTGTCAAGAACGAACGTCTGTAATTTTTAAGACAAGAAAAACATTATAAAAAATACTTTTAAAAAACAGCAACAACAGCAAAGCTTATACGAAGTGTAATTGTATCAATTAGTCAATTAATTATAATTCGTAATAGATCTGGACCAACAGCAATAAGCCTGTGCAATTAATAATAGTTGACCAATTGTTTTCGTTTAGCGCTATTTCATGTTTTTAGCTTTCTCAATACGCTATGATCCTATCACGTGACTGGACCAGTTGGGAAAATGGGGAGGGGAAAAAATGGAGAGATCTGGATAAATGTTACACCTAATTGTTTTTTAAAAGCTTTTACACACACAAAAATGAGGGGCGGGGGAACGACATGAATTCGAACTCGCGGCTCACGCTTACTCGTGCCGACGTGCTAGCCACTCTGCCAATGACGATTATTTGTTGCAATTTAGAGTGGCTATCTGTAAAGGGGACTAATTCAGCCCATACCACCACTTCAGTCAAGTACACTTTTTTTTACCTTGTTCGAGATACCAAGCAAAATAATTAATTACCAATAATTAAGTAACTAATTGTTTTTTTTATATATTGATTCCTGTGTTGTTTGGTAAAAGAAATAATTGCACAAAATTTTAGCTTCATTCGAGATTGGGTGTCGGAGAAATAACATGTACAAACTTTTACCAGTTTGTTGATATAAGCTTTGTAATAAGTGTAAAAGTATGTATTATTTTCGATGTAAACATAAAGTAAAATTCTAGGGAGACAATTCATAGGACCGTAAGTCAGGAGTCCAGACAAAATGGTTCTCTTTTAGCCTTGCAGTAGCCGGCTTTAAGTTCGTTAGTTACACACATTTCGTTATACAAGTATTCTTCCGTCCACTTTTAAAAGTTCAGCTAGGACAAAGGCTTCCATAACAACGGTCAGGTTCTAGAATTCAAAGAGCAAAATATTGTTTTTAAAATACCTTTAAAAAAACAACCCCATTTGGGAAAGAACTATATATTACAGCCATGTATCTCAATACTGTAATATTTCTTTTCGTTTTCGTAATCAAACAAAATGTATTAATGACAATTAATTAATTAATTAATTCGTGGTTTGTTAGGGACAGTGAATACTTGTTCAAAGGGTAGTGGGAGAAATAACGTGTACAAAAAGTGTACCAAACAGACAGACGGACGAACAGAGTTGATATAAGTCTAGTAAGAAACAATGATGTGAACACGTTTTCGCGGCCAAAGTGGACAGCATTATAAATTTGTTAAGCGCGACTCCAGGCTACTGTAAATATGATCAGTAAACTGTAACTATGTATTTTGACTTATTCATCGCTTCTCTTCCGAGAAATCAGGAAAAAAATGTGCATGCATAAACAACAAGAAGATCAAAGTCAAAGTCAAGTCGTACAACCTCAAAAAGAAAAAAAAAAATTAGCTCAGTGTCTTTTTTTTCTACTTTTGTGGAGATTTCATTCTTTCATTGAATATTTCTCGATATTTCAAAATATTTTAATCTTTCATTTCTACTTTTTACAATGCCCTGAATTGTACACACTTTTGTATTTCTGTTAGATCTAGATTTATTTGTTCACCAGGTGTATGGCCAGGAAAGTAAGATTACATCAGAATGACCTCGACCTTCAGCACAGGCAACTTATGCGCCATTTTGGTCGATCTATAACGTCACTATCAGACCAATCAAACAGAGGTAAACTAAACTTCATTGCAGACTTATTGAATCAGATTTAAAGTATCAAGTTCCTATTTATTATCAATACATACTTCATGCTACACGCGAAAAAGGAATTCAACGTAAACCTTATAGATAATAGATTGTATCAAGCATTGTATCAAGCATTCAAGCCAGTGACTTAACTAGACTCTAGGTCCTAGACTAGACGAATGTGAAAAGAGAAAAAGTGAATAAGAAACATTTTTTAACTCGACCAATAATCTGGAGTGTTTTCACAAAGCTTATATCAAATCACTTTGTCTATCTGTTGTCTTTCTTTCTGTCTGGTCAAAAGTTTGTGCACTTTATTTCTCCCACACCCTATCTCGAATCAAGATGTAATTTTGCACAACTATTTCTTTTACCCTGCAAAACAAGAATTATGTTTTTTAAAGTTAGTTAATAAATAAGTTAATTAATTGTTGGTAATTATTTTGGTTGGAATCGAACAAGGGAAATAAATTGTAATTGACAGTTGAAGCGGTGTAAGTGAAATGCGTCTCCTTTATACTTTGTGTAGAGAATTATGTCGTCGCTTAAAAGTTCGAAGTAAACAATATATAGCTATGAAGCCTTTTATTTTTAAAAGCACTTTGCTGACACAGTGTATTGGTTTGAGGAGGCTTGAGCCATCGAGACAGTGTATTGGCATGAGGACGCTTGAACCCTCGAGTTCAAATTCAAGCCGTACTACTTTTTTTTTTACAAAGCTTTATATCAACTTACTTTTGTTTTAACAAACAGAAACAATCGGTAAAAATATTTCTAATCGCATATTTATGGTTGGATGCCCAAACTACGGCCCGCGGACCACATCCGGCCCGCGACTTGCTTCTATCCGGCCCTCCAAAGCATTGGAACAAAATTAAAAAAAAATTAAAAAAATTTAAAAATTAAAAAATTAGAATTTTGAAAAAAAATATTCTCTTTCAGTTAGGATTCTCACTCATTCTTTGAAGTGTTTTTTTTTTTTCAATGACGATAAAACTTGACAACTATTTTTAATTCTTGGAAAATTCCGCTACTGTTTTGAACTAGCCGTGTCCTTGACACCTTGTGTGTGCAACACACAGCATCATTGATGCATCGTTTTGGGTCGTGTTCTTTTGATATCATAGCGATTGGTACCGTCAGTGTTTAATGTTTGTGATTTAATAAAGTGGGAGAGCCTAAGAAACGAAAGGTGGACTCTGAATGTAGAAACTTTCAGGAAAAGTGGACAGATCTTTGATTTTTAAAGAAAGTGTGGCTGGTTTTAAAAAGCATAACATTATAAGACATTATGAAGCCCAACACATAAACACATATGGTGGCATTCTTGGTTTTAGCCGCGAAGACAAGATTGCCAAGTTAAGACTAGAGATTTGGGGGATCGACAAGAATATTAGACAACAAGAGACAAGAAAATGAGTCTGTGATATGGGTCAGCTACAGAGTTGCAATGAAGCCTTTTTCCGATGGCGAATGTGTAAAAAAGTGTTTGCTAGCATTGATGGAAGAAATGTGTCCTGAAAAGAAGAATGCAGTAGAAGCTGTCAGCCTTTCTCGCATGACAATTACAAGGCGAGTGGAAGATATGGGAGTAAATCTTCATTCACAATTAAAAGACTGAGCAGCAGAATTCGAAATGTTTTCTATTGCTGCTGACGAGTCCACTGATATAACTGATACCGCGCAACTCTTGGTATTTATTCGCGGTACAAACAGCAATTTTGATATAACAGAAGAGTTAGCAGCTATGAGGAGCATGCATGGGACTACAACTGGAGAAGACCTGTTCAAAGAAGTGTCAGCTCTTCCTGGGGAATAAATTAGTTGGACTGGCTACTGATGGCGCTAGAAATATGGTTGGATGTCACCTCGGAATGACAGCAAGAGTTATTTAAAAAGTTGTTGAGTCAAATAGAACTTAACCCTTGCGGCTTCACTGCATCATTCACCAACAAAATCTCTGTGGAAAGGTTTTGAATCATGTGATGATGATTGTGCTCAACACTGTAAATTTAATGAAATCACAAGAGCGTTGAATCACATAACTTTCAAAGATTTTCTGACAGAAATAGGGTTTGAATGTGAAGACGTTGTATTTTAAAGTGAAGTGCGGGGGGGGGGGGGGGCTGGATAAACCGAGGAAAGGTATTAAAACGTTTTTTTTTTATTTGAGACCCGAAATTGAAATATTTATGACCGATAAATCAAAACAAGTGCCACAACTGAACGACCCTCATGGTTGTGGGATTTGGCTAATTTATGCGACATCACATCACATCTAAATGAACTCAACACCAAACTACAATGGAAAGAGAAATTGATTTCGCATGTGTATGCAGACATATGTGCTTTCCAAACAAAATTGCAACTCTTCATTCAACAGGCGGAAAGTGTGCATCTTGTCCACTTTCTAACCTGTACCACTCTACAAAATGATAAGCAGCTAAATACGTCTTTACCTAAAGAAAGAATGATCCAACTTCTGATGCTCTTGATGGATAATTTTAGTGAAAGATTTGTAGATTTTCAGAATTTAAAAAATAAAATCCGTGTTTTTGAAAATACGTTTGCTGCCGATTTGTCAAGTGCTCCGACAGATCTGCAACTGGAACTGATTGACTTACAAAGCCAGACATCCCTGCTTGGCAAATTTCAAGTGATGCAGACCATTGACTTCTACTCCATGTTACCTGCTGAAGTGTTTCCAAATCTTCAAAAACAAGCGCTAAGGATGATCACAATCTTTTTAAGCACTTATTTGTGTGAACAAACTTTCTCAATGTTTAAACGGGCGAAAACCATGTTACGTAATCGCCTCACAGATGAACATCTAGATTCAGTGCTCCGACTTGGTGTTTCATCTATGCAGCCAGATATTCAGAAGATGGTTTGGATAAACTTCATGCATCACATTAATTTATGAAAGTAGGTCAACAAGTAAAACTATTAAAAATAGCCCATTGTATATATTTTGTTTTCTTTTTTGTAATATAGCCCGCGACACGAATGCCGAAAATTAAAATGGCCCGCAGACCAAATAAGGTTGGGCATCACTGCTCTAGATCTATTACAAATTTAATTATGACTGATCCAAACTAATTGATACAATTACACTTAATATGAGCATTGTTTCGTTTATTTTTCTTCTTGTTATTTGGCAACAGTGATATCTCATTAGGCTATAGTACCGCAATACCTTTTAGAATTCTTTTACATTGTTTCGTTAATTTTAAAAAATCTCTCTCGTTCTTCCTCTTTCTATCTTCCTACGTTTTACGTAAGATTCTCATTAGATCCACTTCGCTTCTTTTTTTTCAAAATCCCACATTTCTTCCACATTCCTCCCACATTCCGACATATTACTTTCTCTTCTTTATCTCTTTTTTTTTAAAGTAACGTCTGTAATATACTAATATATAAGACAAGATAAGATACTGTATTGTATTACTTTAAAAAATATATTTTAACATAAAAAAGTAAACAAAGAGTACTGTGATTGACCTAAATAAAATAAAAACACCCAAAAGAATTAGTTTTCCACCTAAGTATCAGTTTTTATTCCATTACCATTTCTTGTTGGCAGGTCCACTTACCTCAACAGCAAAACAAGAAATTATTCCCTGCAGAAAGTGTAACAAGCTCTTTAAGCCCAGCCAAAACAGCCCTGGGGCGTGTCGTTGGCACCTTGGACCAATAGTTAACCTTTTTGGTGGCACGTGCTCTTCGTGTGGCAGACTGGACTATCAAAATGGCTGCATTGTCGGCTGCCATGAAACTTGAACCTGAAGTTCTACAGAATAAAAGTTGGCGATTGCTTGAAGGAAGTTTTTGTTATGAATGAAAGAAATCAAAAACATATTTGAGCTTGAATTAGCTGTATAGTTCAATATTATATGTACTTGCTTTGAAAACTATACATCATTAAAATAAAAAGCTTATTTGTACATGTAATACAATAAAGTTGTTTGTCTAATATTCAATTAAATCTGCTTTATAAACTCAGGGCCAGCCTTGGGCCACTGCAACCTATGCGGCCGCAGTGGGCCCCGCACTTTCATAGGCCCTGCTCTAAAAATTATAATTTATATATAATAACAGCCTAACAGGGTTTCCGCGGCCTTCTGAAAATGTCATGAAATTGCAAAATATACACGAAAAAGTCCTGGAAATCTGAAATTATTAAAATCTTCTGAAAAATAGACATAATTGTCATTTTGTGGTGCCAATCGTACGCGGGATTAAAAAAACGGCATTGTCATCTTTCATTTAATTAAAATTTATTTCAAAGACGAATGTATTTTCTAATGCAAAATCTAAATTTTGAAATTATCCTTATCCCTACCCAGAGTGGGCAATCCGTTTCACATAGGACCCCGCAATTGTTAGGGCCGGCCTTGTTAATACTGAATTTTTGCAAGCCTTTGATGGAAAAAATGAAAACTGCAGAAGTAAGATTATATTTCTCTGTAATATTTTCAGCAAATGGAATTTCCCGAAGTCAAAGATTCATGAGGTGTACCCTGGTCCCTGACGTCATTTTAACGTCATTTGTTTACTTTGATGGAGGCAATGGCTCTAATTTTTCTAAATAACACAAACATTTGGAATAAATAGACTGTGACATAAATCTAGTCCTAGATCTAGCGCTATTTGTTTACATTTTCTGAACTTTATCGAATTTAATTGTATTTATACATAAGGTAAAGGAATATTTATAACACTTTTAGACTTTATATCTAGTATAGATTTAATCTAGATCTAGACAAATCTAGATGATCTAGACGTCTAGCGTGGTCTAGTCGATTGATCTCGATCTAGATATACATTTTAATCTTGATTTAGATCTAGATCTAGATAGGGGACACTAGATTTGTTCTATACTCTATCTTATCTTATCTTATATAATACAGACGTTACTTCAAAAAAGAAGATGATTACGTCCTACGCGTCATGCATTTAGTCATGCATATTAACCAATGACTTAAATTCTGCCAAGTCACTGGTTTTTCTGGCTAGCTCAGGCAACCCATTCCATGCTCTAATAGCACTAGGGAAGAAGGAGTATTTGTACAAATTTGTCCTAGCATATGGGACGAGGAATGTGCCTTTATTTTTGTGTCTTTCAGAGTATTTTATTAAATTTTGTTTTTGTATTTGAAGATTATGGTTCAGTGTTTTATGTATGATTGCTACTTTACTTTTGAGTCTTCTGTCCTGAAGGCTTTCTAAATTTAGTGATTTTACTAATGGTGTTACCCTAGTCAAATGTGAATATTCGTTTGTTATGAATCTCACTGCTCTATTTTGTGTTTGTTCCAGTTTCTTAATGTTTTCTTGAGTTGAGGGGTCCCACACGGTGGATGCATATTCTATTATTGGCCTAACCAAGGTTAAATAACATTTTAGTTTTATGTTCTTATTTGATTTATAGAAATTTCTTTTAATAAACCCTAATGCTTTGTTGGATTTTTTTATAGTTTCATCAATATGTGGATTCCATGACAGTTTTTCATTTATTATAACACCTAGGTATTTTGAGTTTTTAGTCTGTGTTACTGGTTTGCCATGAATAAGATAAGTGGAATTAATTTGTTTTAGTTTTTTTGTTACTCTTAACAACTGACATTTTTCTGGGTGGAAAGACATGCTCCAATTTGATTCCCATTTCTGTAATTAAATCTATGTGACACTAGCTCTAAGCCTAGAGCTGTTCTAGGTGACACTAGAATGACTAGATCTAGATGTATCCTATAGGCTATACTCCAGGTGACACTAGATCTAGATCTAGTTTAAAATCAGCAAATACAACGTGACTAGATCTAGATCTATTATTGTTTTAAGTGTTTATGATGTTCCATCAGAATCGAATAGTATTAGGCTCATCCTAGCCCAAGCTCCCGCAGGATGGCGGCGGACAGGACTCGAACCTGGCGTCACCGAGACGACCGTCCAGAGCGCAGCCATCCAAGTTATATTTAGAGGTAGTAGCCTAGAATCACTCACCTAGATCTCTATCAACTCGTGTGTCGGTCTGGTCCAAATCTTGTACACGTTCTTTCCTCCACTTCCATTCTGGAGTCAAGTTGAAATTTTGCTCATCAGTTCATTGTCAATGACAGCACATGAATCAATCAATAAATTAACCAATTAGTTCATCTATTATCTGTAATTAAATTAATTTTGTTGTATATGTTCGAAAATGCACTAAGCTAACGGGAGATAAGCCTGGCAATAATAATAGATATGGCAGCGATTGAACGGTTCGTCTAAGATTTCGAAGGAGGGGGACGTTTACTGGGATAAAGATAAGAATTTTTAAAACATCGCCCCTTCCATGCCATCAAAAGTTCAGGATCAGCCCTTGGTCTCAGCACAGTTCTCTCCAATGGAGGAAGCTATCCCCAGGTCGTCAAAAGAGGCTGTAATCAAAGTCAATCAAGTCACTGCTTTAACAAGGAATTGTGGAAAAAAAAAAACTATTCTGAGGTAGCCACTAAACATTCACAAGCCGTACAAAAACAAATTAGGAGTCTGAGAAAAAATTACAACGTCATCTTGTCACTTGGTCATTTCAATATTTTTTTTAATTAGGGTGGCCAATAAAATTATAGTTTTTATTAACAAAAACATAGGAATCATAAAACAGTTAATGTAAATTGTAAATTAAATATTACCTACATCGTGAACACATTCATCTCTGAATCCTTTGAAATAATATTACAGTGATTTATAGCTGAAACTATCTAAAGAACTGTTTGTAAAAATGTTGCTTCTTAGTAATCTCTTGCTTCTTTCATGACTTGGCCGATGGTTAACGAAGGTTTCATAGGGCCAGCGACAATCAACCGCCTTTACTGCCATAACGTATGTCCTTCACCTTAACACATCCTTAGTCTGTTGAACCGTTGATCTGTTGATCGCCTTTCTCTATTCCTCTTTGTCCTTTCGTGGGAAGCGTAGTCGAGAGGCTAAATACGCTTGAACTTGCCTTGGCTTGGCTACCTATGAAGGGGGCTCGAGGTTCGACATCCGACTCGAGCAGAGTCTAAAGGCAACACAGAAACACTTCTCCCAGATACTTCCTCCCCCCTCCCGGTCCAAAAAATGAGATTGGACAATGGCGCCCTGAGCATGCTATAATCATGAAAGTAGCGCTATATAAAAGCTTAATCTATTAAAATGTATTATTATCTTGGATAGAACTTTATTCAATGACATGCCTGTCCATTCTTTGATGTTGCTTTCCCATCGCTTCCTTTGTCTTCCTGGAAGGAAGGTCTTTGCCAGCCCTGAGGACCTTATGATGTGGGCATAGAGTTTGAGTTTACAATTTTTTTGACAGTGGTTAGCAGGTCATAGTGGGGTCCGATCGCTGTGCTAATCCTGTTTCTAATCTCTTCATTCGTGATGCGGTCTTTGTAAGTGAAACCCAGGATCTCTATCTCATTAACCCGTTAAAATTGGATGGATTCTTGGGCGACCTAAAATTTGAATGTCTACAATCCCAGTCTTTACCTGGAGTATACCTTGTGACCTCTCAGTTTCGGAAGCCAAGCTTATTTACCACTCAGCCACCGCGCCTTCCCCTCTGATACAGCGTGAAATAATCTCATATTTACTTTTCAAAAACTCCTTTTGTTGTTTACATTTAGGTCTTTGTGTGACGTATGTGACAGGTGGGGAAAGTGAGGTGTTTTGGGCGAGTTTAATGTCTAGGGGATGATTATTTTTGAAACTATCACACACCAACCCGTCAGCATATAAATCGGAAGCAGACACGCAACGAGACAAGCAATGAAAGAAAGATACAAAGTTAAAAATTAAGAATATTTATTTACATAAATATTTACATATAAGAATTAAAAGGGAGAGGGCTTGGATCTATCTCTAATCATGACTTAATGAGAGAGTATGTCACTTTGTCTTCTGAACTTAGCTGGTTGTCCTGCTTGTCGCAGCTGGCTGTGTCCTGGCTTGAGGTTCTGCAGCTGGAGGTGGCGCTCTAGCGGGTAGAGGGACGCCGGTGATACAGTTCTTGTGGAGTCTTAATCCAAAGTTCTGATATCTGTAGTGGCACAGTAGGGCGGGTGGCCGGTTACCGTGGGCACAAGTGTACTGCAGGCAGAGCGGATCTGCCGTGGGCAGCGTAGTAAACAGGATATGTCCAGTGAGTTACGTAGTTCAGGCGGAGCTATGACGTCTCGCACAAACTCTGGGTCTATAGGGACGTCGTGCCTAATGGGTTGATAAGTTGACTGTCTAATAGGCAGGCAAGTAGAGCCGATAGCGCCAAGTAAAAGAGTTGAGTAGATCTACGTAGGCATTAGATGATTCTCAATAGTAAGTAGGCAGTTGACTAGGCAGATAATGCCAAATAAATAGTCAGGTAAATAGGCAGGTGAGTGATCCGATAAATAGCAAATAGGCAGACACTTAAGGGAGGCTGCGGATAAATAAAGACAAGTTAGGACATGTCTCTCATGCGTCTTATCGATGCCCTCGACTGAGGTGCA
The DNA here is from genome assembly GCA_036873155.1 of Biomphalaria sudanica. Lineage (NCBI taxonomy): Eukaryota > Metazoa > Mollusca > Gastropoda > Planorbidae > Biomphalaria > Biomphalaria sudanica. Next base: position 64,317 of record JAZGLO010002037.1, read on the forward strand.
TTCGTCAGATTGGTAAAATTGCTTTAGAGCACAAAGGGGAGATGATGACCAATGGGATTTGGAAAATAGAAGGCTGATAGTAGCAATATAAAAATGTACATAAAAAGGGGAAATAATAATCTTAAGTAAACAACACAAGTTGGAAATAGAAAAAGGGGGGGGGGAGAAATGGACGGTGGTCAGCGACCATGACGGTTTGTTTACATACGACCGTCTGCCGAGAACAATGGAGCTAGCTTGAATAAAAAGGGTGTCCGTTCAAGGGGCGCAACTCTCGTTAGAGTAAAATGAGTAAAGGGGAGATAATTCATATATCTTCTCTAAGCGCAGTATCAGTGCACTAGTAATTATTATCAAGGCGGTCAGCCAAGATAAAGGAAATAAAACAAGATGTACAAATACATACATGGTTGCCTCAACGATCAATTGAGCAACGTAGCATTAATAGATTAATGCAATACATAAATATATACATATGCCATGTTTATGTTTTCTACTTACGACAGTGAGAAATACACGATGCACTAATTAAGTATAAATTAAGTAATAAAATACACATGATAATCTCCAGTGAAAAATATACACAGAGTAATTAAGATGGAACTTATGATTAAGTTCGGCTTACCACCAGGTATTCCTCTAAGAGAAAGAATAAATGAAGCAGTCCAGACTCGATAGCTCAGCTCGAATGAGAAAATGAGAGGGTCTGGCTTGATTTAATTTACCTTGTAAAGGCCTGGGAGAGACGGGCGGAAACAGGAAATGTCCTAGGCTAAGAATTATCTTACACGTGGGTGAAGTCCGACAAGAATCGCACCTTGGAAAGGTCAATAGGCGTGTTGGTCCGAGTGATCTTCTAGATCAATGAGAGACGTGGGAGAAGGGGGAGGGGAAAGAGTGACTTGCATTCCACCCAAGGTGGTGTCAACTGCGCCCGTCAGACATTCGGCGGTAAGATTAAAGAGACTGTGTTTATCTTTACCCCGGTCAAGGGAAGACAAGTAAAAAGCCGCAAAGGTGGTGGACTCAGTCTAGCCTGGAGATGAAGAGGTGGGGCGGGTGAAGAAATTGGGGAAAGGACGGGGAAATAACTAAAATAAAATAAATAAATAATGAATAATAATTAATGCTGTGATAAATTTGAGTGACTCTGACAGCAAGCTTTTGACTTGTCGCAACGTATGACTTCCTGGCAGTGAACAGCACACATTTTGGCAAGTCTACAACAAAATGACGGACCCTGCTCAGCCTCAGCCCGCCCCTGCTGCCACAGCAACGGGCACGCAGCCTTCGTCCATGGCTTCATCTCTAGGCATTGATGACCCCAGGGTCGAAATCACCGCAGACTACCTCCTGAGAAGGTATCGCCAGAAGCCGGACAGATGGGTCAAGTTTTACAACAACAGCGACAACCATGTAAGAGCTGACAACTGGACAATCAGATAACTATATTAAAAGTACCAACACCTGTTATTGTTAAAAGCTAGATAATTGTTTGTGCATCTTATCACTTGAATTCCTAAGTATGTTTCATGTTTTGACTTTAAGGTACTTTATCTTTATATTTAAATAAACCGCGTGTGTATTTTACATGGTCCTTTATAAAACAAGAGTGCAATTTAGCTGATAGTTTTAATCCTGTGGCTATGTTTCTCTCAAAGCTGTACATCTGAACTCTCGACCACATGGAGACGGGATCGTTTTGATCCTAATAACTGACTGAGCCTAATAACTGAGTGACCCTAATAACTGACTGAGCCTAATAACTGACTTATCTTAATAACTGACTGAGCTTAATAACTGACTGACCCTAATAACTGACTGAGCCTAATAACTGACTGGCCCTAATAACTAACTGAGCTTAATAACTGACTGACCCTAATAACTGACTGAGCTTAATAACTGGCTGACCCTAATAACTGACTGATCTTAATAACTGACTGACCCTAATAACTGACTGAGCTTAATAACTGACCGATCCTAATAGCTGACTGATCTTAATAACTGGCTGACCCTAATAACTGACTGATCTTAATAAATGACTGATCCTAATAACTGACTGCGCCTAATAACTGACTGATCTTAATAACTGACTGATCCTAATAACTGGCTGACCCTAATAACTGACTGATCTTAATAACTGCCTGATCCTAATAACTGACTGAGCCTAATAACTGACTGAGCCTAATAACTGACTGATCTTAATAACTGACTGATCCTAATAACTGACTGATCTTAATAGCTGACTGATCCTAATAGCTGACTGAGCTTAATAACTGACTGACCCTAATAACTGACTGATCTTAATAACTGGCTGACCCTAATAACTGACTGATCTTAATAACTGACTGACCCTAATAACTGACTGAGCTTAATAACTGACTGATCCTAATAGCTGACTGATCTTAATAACTGGCTGACCCTAATAACTGACTGAGCCTAATAACTGACTGAGCCTAATAACTGACTGATCCTAATAATCGAAAATGCTCTAAGTGCTTTGTTACATGTCAAGTGTTTATTGAATCTTTATCGTTCTCACAAATAACACATAAAGCCTTTTAAAAACAAAAAAATAACATTCTCTTGTGGGTGCTTCTTGTTTGTAGAACGCTTTGATTGACTTCTATAACAACCAAGAGAGAGAGGTCGTCATTTTTGTCTGCACCCCGGCCGCCATTGACATGTCTTTCTCATGGCCTGATGACCCGCATAATATATTTAGGTAAGCCGAGACCACGGAACTCTGGTCATGAACACAGAAATTTGTGGACTCCGTGTAGATTTAATTATTTGAAAAACAAGAAAAATAACTGTTTTTTAAATTGATTCTTTTGTTGTCAGGTAAAAGAAATAATTGCGCGAAAAATTTCAGCTAGATCCAAGATTGGGTGTCGGAGAAATAACGTGTACAAACTTTTGACCTGACAGGCAGATAAGTTCATATAAGCTCTGCAAAAAGTTAGGTTTAGATCTTCAATCAATACAATTGTATTTGTTAAGCAGTTACATAAGCATAGTATTGTTAGTTTTCTTCCATTAGCTCCACGAGTGTAAGATTACGTCATGTAATATGTAAGTGCGGACTATATCTTCTTAACCAAGCTCATTGGTTTTTCTCATAGGGCTATTGTTAGCACCTTAAGTTTCATCCCTACAATGGTTTTGTCGGTTCATGTTTCCAACCACTACATTTTTTAAATATGTAAAGTTGACTTTCCTGTCAAAGTTACTTTCAATACTATAGAAATATGCTCGCATTTGTAGGTCGTTTAGAGGCAAAATAATATCATTGAAAACAAACAAAAAATGTTCTTGTAACACACTTTCTCAGCTATTTCGTAAAAGTGGACCGCAACAAACAGATCACTAAAGAAAACTTCAGAGACGAGATGCTCTACGGAGATTTCTTTCCCAACGAGATGGACCAGTTCTCCATGTTTCTAAACAGGGTAAGAATTAATCGTTTCAAAACTCTTGCGACTTTAGAATACCTTTGTTTGAATCGATTTGAATGCACACTATAGACAAGCACCAGACAGGGCTATCTCATGTTCGCTCATTAAACTCACTTCCGGTACTTCTGCAGACGTGACATATCATTAAAAAAAATACTTTTTAGTGGACACTGTGTTTCCCTTGACCAAATCTTGTAATTCAGAGAAAAAGCATGGATGAATTAATATATAATATTATATATAAATTTGGCAATGTTAATGTAAGGCTAAATCATTTTCATACAAGGTTACTTAACAATGATGACAAAACTACGGCCCGCAGGCCATATCCAGCAGCCTATATGCCAAAAACTCAAAACTCAAACTCATCCAGCAGAAGACGTGATGCTATCCAGCCAAGTTTCTGACTACAGTTTAAACTGTAGCCATAGATAATCAGCTCTACTTGCATCAGTCTCACTTTCTCGCCCCTTGCCAGCTGCATCTAGTGGCAGAACTGGTTCTAGACAACTGGAGCTGGTTTGGGGTGCAGTGAATGACCAGTGTGCTCTACATGTGTCATAGGGCTCGGAACATTCCACAACGCTTGCTAGGAGACGCCTGATGGCCCTGGTAGTCCTATTCGGTGACTAGAGCGCCATGCAGCCACAACCAGCCCAACTGCCTAGTTGACAGAAGTAGTACTTCTCCTACAGAACCCCATACACCCCTAGGTGGTGATAAGACATACATAAAACCTGTGTGATGGCTTTCAATTACAAAATGGTTCTCTTCGGCTTCTTGAAGATCTTTTCAAAAGTGCCTTCTTACAAGACCACCATTAAGACTTGAATTCCAACGTTGGCATGTACACAAATTGTTTCAAATATAAACGTTCACGTTATAGGAAGACATCATCGTCGAGTTCTTTCTCGCGTTCATGCGCTTTAATATTGCTTCTTATTTATTTCGTAATTGTGTTTGGGGCACTACTGCTGAAACACAAACTAAATGTGTTTCACTTCCAGATAGTTGAGAGAATCGTCAACAACGAAAGGAATAATGTGAAGTGGCCGACAGTTGTGACAGAGGACATCAGGAAACACACTCAGTTACTCAAGACTGTGGTGGACATCACGTCCTGTAGAACGAAGGGTCAAACCTTGCTGAGAATCCACAACGACCTCGAAAATTTTGAATATCCCGATCCCAAGAACCCCAAGTAAGACAACATCCCTGTTGTTTGGTACATGTAGTAGATTTTATGACCACGTGACCGGTTTCAATAGCGCTGAATGGGTGTGAATTTAAAAGCCTGTGTCTGGATAGTTTAGTCATTTAGACTTTGGCATTGCTTTATGAAAATTATTAGAAGCTAGTTACAATATTCAAATCTAATCGTCGAGTGTCGAGCAGGACTTTAAACTAGTCTCGTGGTTTATAAATTTTCTAGTAGAATTTACTTGGGTCCTATTTTTTTAATTGCTTCTATATGGCGCATCTTTCTTGCTTATAGGGTGCTAAGTGCGACTTGGTCCTATCTCTTTTGTGAACCAGTGGCGGGGGGGGGGGGGGGGGTGAGGTAGCTGGTAGAAGGTTTCGGTGTTGCCTTTGGACACTCAGCAAACAAGACTCTGCTCGTGTCGGGTTTCGAAATCGGGGCCTTTGGTAGGAAGCCACCAATCCCACTTAATGTAAAATGACGGCAGATGTTTCAGAACTGAGGGATATGTGTGTATGTGTGTGTGCGTGTTTGTATATGTGCGTGTGAGTGAATAATTCAAGAATGTATATCAGTTTTCTTATCGACCTTTGTGATTTTTGTGGAAGATAAAAAGCTTAAAGATCTAAAGCTTAAAGATCTAAAGCTTATCTATTTCTGTTTCCTTCGGTTCAATGAGATGTCTTGTGGCTGGCAAAAAAAAATGCATTTACTTTCCCCAGCTAATGCCAGTTAGCCATTAGAGTTGGGTGGACTCAGTCCGTGCCCTAAAAAAGGTCCGGAAGTTCAAAATATCATTTGAATCCATAGGCTTAGTCAATTACTTAACGCACTCACTCATGAAATGATATAAATTGTCAAGAAGATTCTAGATCTTTTAACAAACGCTCCTCAGATTGAATCGCAAGACTTTACATTTAATTGAATCCATGGTGGTCCTTTGGTGCAACGAAATACAAAACGTCTTAAAAGTACGAAACGCAGAGCCGCTTCTGGAAGGCAAGAACCCTACTCCTCAAGTGGAGATTAAATTCTGGCAACTAAGAGCCAAGGACTTTGAGCAGATTTATCAACAGGTTTGTCTTACGTTTTGTCTAGGAAACATTTGCTGCAATGGTGTTGATGAAACTCATCTATACCTTAGTTTGTTGCAATGTTCTGCAATGGTGTTGATGAAACTCATCTATACCTTAGTTTGTTGCAATGTTCTGCAATGGTGTTGATGAAACTCATCTATACCTTAGTCTGTTGCAATGTTCTGCAATGGTGTTGATGAAACTCATCTATACCTTAGTTTGTTGCAATGTTCTGCAATGGTGTTGATGAAACTCATCTATACCTTAGTTTGTTGGAACGTTGGGACAAGCGCAATTTTGTAGTTCTTCTTCCTCCAATGCTTACAGAATCTTTATGGTTTCTGCAGTGTTGTCATAAAGGGATAGAAAGTTATTCCCTCCTTGTTTACTAATGCAATTAAAATGTTCCCAGTGAGATTAAAATGTTCATGAGACAGTTCAGGCAGCTATATTAGCACCGGTTTCACAGCCAATCGTTGGGGAATTACCCAGTGCGACTAAATTCTTCACAAGACAGTGCAACCAGCTAAATTAGCACCTGTTTCACAGATAATCGTTGAGGAATTTCCCAGTGAGGCTCAATTCTTCACCAGACAGTGCAACCAGCTAAATGAGCACCGGTTTCTCAGGTTAAAGGTTGCGTGAGGTTTCCTATTGCCAGCTCAACGAGCAATGGAAAATATTTTCATCAAAACCAATTAAAACTGAATTTACTCATGGAACACTGAGCTACATTAAGTTAAAATTATAGTATCATTGCATGGAACACTGAGCTACATTAGGTTAAAATTATAGTATCATTGCATGGAACACTGAGCTACATTAGGTTTAAATTATAGTATCATTACATGGAACACTGAGCTACATTAGGTTAAAATTATAGTATCATTGCATGGAACACTTAGCTATATTAGGTTAAAATTATAGTATCATTGCATGGAACACTGAGCTACATTAGGTCAAATTTTAGTATCATTGCATGGAACACTGAGCTACATCAGGTTAAAATTATAGTATCGTTGCATGGAACACTGCGCTACATACAGTTAAAATTATAGTATCATTGCATGAAACACTGAGATACATTAGGTTAAAATTATAGTATCATTGCATGGAACACTGAGCTACATTAGGTCAAATTTTAGTATCATTGCATGGAACACTGAGCTACATCAGGTTAAAATTATAGTATCGTTGCATGGAACACTGAGCTACATACAGTTAAAATTATAGTATCATTGCATGAAACACTGAGATACATTAGGTTAAAATTATAGTATCATTGCATGGAACACTGAGCTACATTAGGTTAAAATTATAGTATCATTGCAAGGAACACAGAGCTACATTAAGTTAAAATTATAGTATCATTGCATGGAACACTGAGCTACATTAGGTTAAAATTATAGCATCATTGCATGGAACACTGAGCTACATCAGGTTAAAATTATAGTATCGTTGCATGGAACACTGAGCTACATTAGGTTAAAATTATAGTATCATTGCATGGAACACTGAGCTACATTAGGTTAAAATTATAGTATCATTGCAAGGAACACTGAGCTACATTAGGTTAAAATTATAGTATCATTGCATGGAACACTGAGCTACATCAGGTTAAAATCATAGTATCATTGCATGGAACACTGAGCTACATTAGGTTAAAATTATAGTATCATTGCATGGAACACTGAGCTACATCAGGTTAAAATTATAGTATCATTGCATGGAACACTGAGCAACATTAGGTTAAAATTATAGTATCATTGCATGGAACACTGAGCTACATTAGGTTAAAATCATAGTATCATTGCATGGAACATTTAGCTAACATTAGATTAATGTTATATCATAATTGCATAGAAGTTAGTAGTACTCTAATGGTTCCTGGAATTCTCCTGAAATTGTAAGATATACGAAAAAGTAATGAATATCTCCTGAAATTAATAAAATTTTCTGAAAACAGATGCAAATCCATATGAAAACAGACGAAATTTTCATTTCGGGGTGTCGGACTTGCGATAAAAAAAAAAAAGGGCATTGTCAGCTTTCAAATAATAAAAATGTAATAATAAGGCGAATTTGAACCAAAAATTAGAAGTTCAAATATTTAATTTACTTTAATAGTCACTGGCATACAGATATAGATCTAAATCTATCTCGACCTCTTAAAAAAAAACAAAAGCGATATTTTGCTAGTCGATAGTAGATCAGATTTAAAAGGTCAGATTTACTGTAGATGGCTCGTAATGTTAATTTGACAGTGATTTTGTACTTAGTAAAGTATGAATAAAATGCAAAGACGAATTTATTTTCTAATACAAAATCTTAATTTTCACTAATATCCTTATCACAAATAGGCCCTGCGGAATCCGTTTCGCATAGGGCCCCGCAATCAATAAGACCGACCCTTACCCGGATGTACATAAGCTTATAATTTTAGTATCAATGCATTGAATTCACCACAAAACTAGAATCCATTACATTTACCCCATAGATGATAGATCCTACTGTGAAAATGATGGTCAAATGTTTGAAGGACGGAAACAGTATCTACTACAAGTCGTACAAAGATCTGTATTCAAGTGTCGTCGGTGGTAAGTAGACCTACAGTGTGGGCAGTACACTTAAGTTGTACATAGCTTTTGTAGGGTACATGACTCAATGTTTAGTCCTAACGAGACTCGTATAACGTGAAACGAATTCACATATGTCAACATACATCTATATATTGATATTGTAACAAAATAGACATACCATTGGACTTGGGCTATTTAACATTATATTAGAGAGAGTAAACTTTAGATGATAAACACACTAGCGGTAACTAAGAAGTATCCTGGAACTTTTTAAGCTGAATATAGGGATAGATAAATAAATCACAACGGTACTCTGTAAAGTATTCAGCTACAGAGGTTGGTTAGATAGATCATCATGTTTGTAGATTTAACACATTTTTATTACAGTATTGTGTCAACCAAACTCCAATGGGTACCTGACATACATAGGGGATGTCAAGTTGGTTGGTCGTTGTGTTGGCCACATGACACCTTCATTAACATATATCGTCAGGTCTGAGTTGAAAAACCCATTTACTGGGTAAAGACACCTCTGATAATCCACTACCTAATTCTGTTATTTCTCCCAGCACTGGTGGAGGCCAACGATAACCTAGTGTACCTCACCACAGTCAGTAACGCCTTGGCCAAAGTGGAAGAGACAGATTTCGACGCGTGCGCCCCATTGCTCGGACCTCTCATGCATACTATTGGCTTGGTGTGGGTTCACTCAAGGTACTACAACACTGCAGAGAGGATCACGGTATTGCTACAGATGTTATGTAATTTTGTCATTGAATTGGTAAGTGTTTAAACGTCGTCACTGCGTTTAACTGTGGTCACAATAAGTACTGCGTTTAACTGTGGTCACAATAAGTACTGCGTTTAACTGTGGTCACAATAAGTACTGCGTTTAACTGTGGTCACAATAAGTACTGCGTTTTACTGTGGTCACAATAAGTACTGCGTTTAACTGTAGTCACAATAAGTACTGCGTTTAACTGTGGTCACAATACAAAAGAAAAAAAAATGTAGCATTTTTTTTGTTTCTTATTATGAAGAGCCCCCACATACCCCAATCCCGTTAAATATAATCTTTGTGATGTTATGAATGTCCGCAGTTTAACCCCCCCCCTCCCTCCGGGCCCCCAAAAAACGAAGAAAAGAATTTTAGACATGATAGATCTATTTGTAAGTAATGTTCATATTGTGGTTGTATCTTTTTTTATTTGACATTTTTTTATTTATTGACTGCTCAATGGAAGTAAATAGTTGGTTTAGTGGTACTCACTGGCCAATCAAAACCTCATATCAACACTCGTGTAATTACTGCCCACCAAACACTCTCGTACTTAATGGCCACAGACTTCGGCCCATCCAAACAATTGCCGACTTTCCAGAATAAAGCCACAGACTTTGGCCGCTCCAAACATCTGTCCACACTTTAAAATGACGTGTGTCAGAAATGGATATGGCCCATTGGCCTAAAAATATTGGGCACTCAGAAGCGGCCTTAGCAGTACGCTGTGCCTGGGGCAACTGTCATACGCGGACCCGTGAGTCAGTGTCATATGTGGGCCCTGTGAGCCATAAGCGTAGACTAAATGTATAGCACCGTACCACATCACGCTAACCGGCTCGTCCGCCTTATTATTGTTACAAATCATGGCACCTATTGAAAGGTACTGTACTATTGGCCGTTTGGCTATATTCCGTACTGCATTGCAACTGTTCTTCAGGTAAGATTTCGATTGTAAGATTGTGTTCTAAGTTCTCTAATATTGACTATTACCAGGTGGATAATTACATCTCGCCTGAAGAAATGTTCAAAGGAGATATGGCGGAAACTATCCCGTTGGTCAAAACAGCGGAGCAGGTCATGTCTTCTTTCAGAATGGCCTTTGACGATACGCGAAAGAGGCTGCCTTCCATGTTCCCACCGGGGGTGACGCCTAGACCTTGGTTTTTCCAACCAGACATTGTTTTCTCGAGGTTCACGAAGGTTCACGAGAGGTTGAAGATAGCTTATGTAAGTTGTGGCAGTATTGTTATAGCCTTCATATAAGATGTGTTTATAAAGTGTTAACCTTTCTTAGAGCCTTGAGGTTTATGGCAAATAATTACCAAACGTTAAACTAAAGTAACACTATTAGTATGAGGCGTGGGGGCTGAGTGGTTAGGCGCTTGGCTTCCGAACCTGAGGTCCTGGGTTCGAATCTCGGTGACGACTGGGATTTTGAACTTCGGGATTTTTAGGACGGCCCTGAGTCCACCCAATTCTAGTGGGTACGTGAGTTAAGTTGGGGAAAGTAAAGGCGGTTGGTCGTTGTGCTGACCAAATAACACCCTAGTCATAAACCGTTGGCCAAAGAAACAGATGACCTTAACATCAGAACGCAAGGTCTGAAAGGGGAATCTTTACTTTTGGAGGAGCGGTGGCAGAGTGGTAAAGCGCGTGACTTCCGAACCGGACGTACCGGGCTCGAATCCGGGTGAAAACTGGGATTTTTTTATTTCAGGATCTCTAGGCGCCTCTGGGTCCACCCAGCTCTAATGGGTACCTGACATTAGTTGGGGAACAGTAAAGGCGGTTGGTCGTTGTGCTGGCCACATGACACCCTCGTAAACAGATGACATATACATCATCTGCCCTATAGACTACTAGGTCTGAATGGGGAACTTTACTACTTTTTACACTATTAATAAAATAACTAGAACTGGAGACAATTTAGCAGAGGATACAAGTAGAAACATAAGTATAACACTCATTACAAAAAGATCAAAGGACATTTCTTATTCCATATGCTAGGGAAAAATTTAATAGAACTTTTTTTTTCTCTATTGCATGGAACGTATTGCCTGAACGTTATCATATAAATTACAGGCGTTCTGTCTCTTCTGTTAAGAGATTTACCTCCTACGCGATCGATGTGTCAATCTTCTCAAGGATGTTAGTTAGACACGTAAACTCTGCTAAGTCATTGGTTTTCCTTTCCCGTATTTTGGGTATAGCCGCAAGGCAGCGGAGGTTTGGATTCAGAGTTTTCCTTCTCCTAGATGGGTAGCCAACCAAGGCTAACAAGCCCCTCCTGCCCGAAGCTTACTGGTTTAGGCGCCAGTTGCTCGCCTTTGCCCCTTCTCCTGTCTGTGGTAACGGTTCCGCCAGGCTCAGTAACTGAACCACACGTGAAGGCCAGGAGTTGGACTAGTTGTCAGAGGCTATTTGAGACGCATGCCATTAGAAGCATTTTGTAGGTAATGATGGGCTTAAGACCATTACCACTTCCGGCGTTAACAACCTTGCGGAAGCTCCTGGTAGTATTATAGAGTACGAAATGTGCTTTTATCTTTGGGCATTCTAGCTCGGAGAGCTTATTACGTGGTACAATTAAAGTCTCCTATTGACAGGTACGACTAGGTTGTAATATATTGAAAGATGAATAACAAAGAAAGTTTTTAACACGTTAGAAGGATAAGATATCACGAGGTAGGGAATGCGCCAAAGAAAATGCTTTAAATAGTCTTTATATATCGACGATATTCCTGCAGTCTAGGAGAAATCACATTAAGAAATATGAATCATAACTATCTGTTTGATGTTTAGCTTACAAAAATAATTATTGTGACGTTTTGTTTCGGGAGTTAAAACTTGAAGCAGTTAATGTTTCCTCGTGTAACGCACAAGAGGCGCGGTGGCTGAACGGTTAAGCGCTTGGCTCCCGAACCGGGGGTCCCGGGTTCGAATCCTAGTGAAAACTTGGATTTTTAATTTTGGAATCTTTAGGCGCCCCAGATTCCACCCAGCTTTAATGGGTACCTGACATTAGTTAGGGAAAAGTAAAGGCGGTTGGTCGTTGTGCTGGCCACATGACACCCTCGTTAACAGTAGGCCACAGACAACAGATTACCTTTACATCATCTGCCCTATAGATCACGTGGTCTGAAAGGGGAACTTAATTTATTACTTTACGTGTAACGCACAGGCATGGAGGTCAACACTGGAGCTGTTATTGTTAAGCTGGTTGTAAATGTGTTCAAACACAATTATATAAGATTAAAATGAAACCAACAATGAAATGCATTACTGTCAGAATCACATGTGTTTAACTATAGCCTAAACTAGTAATACACTAAATTAGCTTGACTGGCAGTATCACTTGATTCTTGGTAACCAACAATGAACCACCAATTAAATTTCAATGAACACTGAACCACGATATCTCGCGTTGTTATTTTTTATATTTTTTACAGAGTTTTATAAAGACCTTTCTAGAAAATGCCATTCTTCTTGGTCTTTTCTTCCGAATACTCTTTGGAATATTCTTTTCGCTGGTCATCGTATTTGTTCACATAACAAATGGTCAAGGTCTCGGCTCAAATTTCGATGGACATCCATCTTTCTGACCTATTAGGCTGTTAGCCCGTTTATTAATTCGATTGGAGCGATGTTTAGAAGAGGGGTGGAGCGATGTTTAGAAGAGGGGTGGAGCGATGTTTAGAAGAAGGGTGGAGCGATGTTTAGAAGAGGGGTGGAGCGATGTTTAGAAGAGGGGTGGAGCGATGTTTAGAAGAGGGGTGGAGCGATGTTTAAAAGAGGGGTGGAGCGATGTTTAGAAGAAGGGTGGAGCGATGTATGTTCTTTCAATAATTGTGTGTCTACAGTATCTGATGGACACTAATGTATGTTCTTTCACTAATTGTGTGTCTACAGTATCTGATGGACACTAATGTATGTTCTTTCACTAATTGTGTGTCTACAGTATCTGATGGACACTAATGTATGTTCTTTCACTAATTGTGTGTCTACAGTATCTGATGGACACTAATGTATGTTCTTTCACTAATTGTGTGTCTACAGTATCTGATGGACACTAATGTATGTTCTTTCACTAATTGTGTGTCTGCAGTATCTGATGGACACTAATGTATGTTCTTTCACTAATTGTGTGTCTGCAGTATCTGATGGACACTAATGTATGTTCTTTCACTAATTGTGTTTCTACAGTATCTGATGGACACTAATGTTAACTTCATGAAGCTTGAAAAGGTGGAGTTCGGGGGAATCCGGGGAAACTCGTTGGGTGATGACGTCATTGTGATCTTTCAAGAGTTCGACGAAGCCTTTAAACTGTTTACTGAGAGCAAATACAATCCATTGGATGCTTCAGATCCGGTAAGAGAAACTTGCAGCGATAAAATTATTGTAAACATTCTAGTCTCTAATTATCTGACTTTGGGTACCAGGGTTAGGGTTAGGGTTAGTATTTTTACTGGAATTTTAAATAGTTTCTAATCAGAATAACGTCGAAAGATTGTTAATGAGCAGGCTTTTAAAAGTTATAAATAACTAATAGTTATTCCTTAAACTTTAAAATTTAATTAGTTAAATACATTAATATGTATAGAAAATTGTTTAAAAGAAATGTATATTGTTGTATTTTAAATTGATGTAAATTCATGTACCTTGATGTGTCAATGGTGAGACTACTCTCCAAAGCAAGACTGGACAATTATAACTCCCAATTACCACATGCCATTGTATAGACCTTTGGACTATACAAATAAACACTAAAGCAAACTCTGGTACTATGATCTTTACAAATAAACACTAAAGCAAACTCTGGTACTATGATCTTTACAAATAAACACTAAAGAAAACTCTGGTACTATGATCTTTACAAATAAACACTAAAGTAAACTCTGGTACTATGATCTTTACAAATAAACACTAAAGTAAACTCTGGTACTATGATCTTTTCTTGAGAAACTCCAAAACCAGCAAAAACATTCCTCAAAGTATCAGGAGTACAGAGGTACAGAGAAAATAAAGGGAATGCATCACTAATAGAACTAGCCTCGTGAGACAATCACATTCGTGGAGAAATATCAAGTCTATATTCACAAAGTAGTTGTCGTAATATTATAACCCCAATCTTTCTCAGACATTTCTGGAAAACTTTGAAACCTTTAACCTTATAATGGCAGACTTTGATCGTAGACTGGCTACCATTGTGTGCAAGGGTTACTATGATTGTTCTGGATTGGAGATGATCTTTAAGGTGAGCCTAAGGCATAGTTTAAGAATAGTTTCTAGAAATAAACAATCACCCTTTAGGTCAGGATATTGTGATTTTACCATCACAAAAGAGATATAAGACACCGATAGCAAATACAAACAGACACAAACAATAAAATAATTAAATAGAAACAATCTGATATAAACTTTTCACATGCAAATTTTGAGTGAGTGTGATGTGAATGTACATTTTGGTTTTTATAGTTATAATGTTTTGTTTGGTGTAATGCACAAATTATAAGACAAATTTCCTTACGGACAATAAAGTTTATTATTATTATTATTCCCCACCTCCCCCTCCCCCCCCCCCGTTGTGAATGGAATTCTGGTACTAGTTCTTGAACTATTACTTCTGGTAGTACTTCTGGTACGATGTCTAGTAGGAGTTCTTCCAGGAGTTTTTGGCGTAGCTTATTAAGTATGTTTCACCTCTTGGTGCACATTTCTTTCGGTTAACTGGTGCAGCGCAGTGCCAATACTTTGCATGAATGCGAGGACGTGAGAATTGAGGACGTCTAAATTAAAAGAGATGTTTGTTTCTAGCTCGAGAGGCGAGTAGCTAACACATAGTGCTCACTCTTAGAACTTGTGTGAGACTTAACCAAAAAAAAAACAGAGGCTCATTTTATTTTTATATCAACAGTAAAAATATCTGTGAACGAACTTAATTTTATTAGGGACGTTGTTCTGAGTAGTTGATTATGAGTGAGTTAAATTGGGGGAAGAGTGTAGTATACATATTTACAACATATTTTAATTAATAATTTTAAAAAAAAAAGAAAAGAATTCTTGAAAAATTAAAGGGCACGAGATGGCCTAAAATTAGGCTAAAATGTACCGATGTGACAAAAAAATCATATCAACTATCCTGGAGCGCGAAGACCGACTTAAAAATAAGTTGAGCAAATTACGATGCTTGTTAACACATTCAATACATTTATCCTTATCACTTTTAGTCTGAACTTTTAATTACATAAACCTCCCCTCCCCCAGGGGACTTTGTTTGAATCAAGTCTGCACAACATCATTTGTTTCTCTTGCTAGTTAAGTTAACCTTCTCCTCCCATGTAGCTTATTGAGATGATGGGCCCACTGCTTGAGAGACAACTCATCTTGAAAGACTTCGATGACAAATATCCTCAAGTTGTGAAAATGATGGACGAAGCTTTGGATATCTGCTTTGAGCTCTATGAGGAACAGGTAAACTTGTGAAAATACCATAGGCATTAGATTAGGTGTTGTTTCTTTATGAAAAAGTGAGCGAGAGGTAGAGAGAGATAGAAAATGCTGTTTACAGTAATAGAAAGAAAGATAAGAGAGAGAGAGAGAACTAGAGAGCGAGAAAGAGAGAGTTTTCGTCTTCTTGCAGCAGACCATGTATAACACAGTCTGAAGATTATGTCGAAGATTAAGATTTTGAAATAAAAGACAGAGATGAGATTGAGAGCGAAATTCTGAAAGAGGTAGACAGTAAAAAAGAGTACGTGATAAATTGAGAGAGAGAAAGAGGGAGAGACTAGAGAGTAAAAAGAGAGAGGCAATGAAATAGTAAGAGGGAGAGAGGGAGAAATAGAGAGAGAAAGCCGGAGAGGAAGAGAGGAAGAGTGTAATATAAAGAGCAATGCTGTAGAGGAATGTTAAAGAGAACCATTAGAGAATGACAAAAACTAGGTAAAAATAGAGAGGCAATGCAAAACAAAGAATGACAAAAACGAGGTAGAAATAGAGAGGCAATGCAAAACAAAGAATGACAAAAACGAGGTAGAAATAGAGAGGCAATGCAAAACAAAGAATGACAAAAACGAGGTAGAAATAGAGAGGCAGAACAGAGAGTGATAGAGTGAATGAGCGTGAAATGGAGGATGAAGAGCAGTGATATGTTTTAACATTATGTTTTCCTCATACTCCAGATGGCAATCAAGAAGGAGACTGGGAGTATGGTGGTCCACAAAAACATGCCGCCAATGGCAGGGGCGATGATCTGGGCTCGAGAGATTTACAACCGGGTGGCCATCTATATGGAGAGCTTCTCAAGACTTGAGCATCAGTAAGCTAACTAAGGCCCAAATCTGTGCTCTCTAGTTTTTCTACTTAAGAAAACAAAACATGGGCAAGTGTAAATTGATCTGCAGGTCTAATCTCATTCCCGAGAGTTTGAATTCTTAAATTGGTTATAAGTAAACATTTTTAGTCACTTTAGAAAGCCGTGTCCATACAACAACTAAGTCATGTCCACCATCTAAACCGCAGGAGGTGAATTTACCGTAAACGATTATTTGCAATTTCGATCAAATGCATTTTTTTAAAGCCTACATATCAAAAGTACAAATAGGTTTCAATATTTGATTTAACGTCGATTAAAAAAAAAATATTTTTTTTTTCAGGATTAAAAACATGGATGAATTCAAACATATTTTTGTTCGCCTTGAAGATTTAAAACATTTGCTGGACCAGTAAGTCTCTACATTCATTCTAGGTCTCAACTTTCTTCCATTTAAACAGAAAAATATATGTCAACTGAACTTCGCAACGAAGCTTTATTTTCATCCCCTCCCCAAATGTGTCTTGGCTTAATAGTTCAGAAATTCGTGGTGTTGTTTTTTTACAGTAACATCGGCATAGAATAATAGTTGAATCTCTTGAATAGCAGGGTTGTTATTGTTTAGGTCTGTATTCCACATGGGGAGTCTGTATTCCGTTTCTGTTATCTTTATATATTTCGTAAAGAGTGAATATATACTGCCCTGCTGTCTGGTTGTCGTCTCGGTGGTCCGGGGTTCGAACCCTGCCCTTGCCATCCCCCCCGCGCGGCTCCTGTGGGAGGATATAATAATCTTTTATTCTGAAGGAACATCTGAAACATGTAAAAGTATAAAACAAACAATACTTGTTAAAATTGCACATTTTGATAAAAATATTTAATATTCTTTTTGCAAAACATATTTCTACATTCCCTGGCCAGTTTTACCAATAGTATTAGGCCATTCTTGAAGAAAAAAAATTAAGACACTCAGTTCATCCTCCTAATTTTGGTATCTCTCATATTTTACTTTCAGGCATTAAATTGTATGATGATAAAGTAGTCTAATTTATAAATTTTGTAATGATAAATTGTTCTAATTTATTAATTTTTTTGATGATAAATTATTCTAATTTATTAATTTTCGTGATGATAAATTGGTCTAATTCATAAATTTTGTAATGATAACTTAACAAATCTATAAATTGTCTGACGATAAACTAGTCCAGTCTATAAATAAATTTATTAATTGTGTGACGATAAGCTAGTCTAGTCAATAAATTACGTCTAGTTTTATTAATTGTATGACGATAAACCATGTCCAATGTATAATTGCTTGAGATGATAACCTAGTGCAGCATAACAAATCTGTGTGATAGTGCAATATATAAATTATGAAGATAAACTTGGTTTGACCTATACACTTTGTGACAATAAACTAGAAATTAAAAAAAAAAATGTTACATTTAAGAAGTAAACTTTATAAATGTTACCAAAAGCTTGATATTAAGTAGTATTTTCTTTTAAGGATTAGATGCCTTTGGCAAATACCAACATACTAAATCTAGAAGACATATGTGTTATATTCAATAGTGTGTGTCTGTGTTACTATGCAAAGCATCTGTAATTACTATATAAGAAATATAAATTTTGTTTTGAAACTGGTCAGCAATTAGTATGCGAAATAAAGCACGACTTCTATATTCAATTCAACAACGAGTTGCTCGCTCTCTGAGCACCAAAACTGTGGCACCTGTTGGCTGTTCAAATACGATTTAGATAATGGCTTTTTTTTTTCTTTTTGAAGTTCCGCCAAACAAACAAAATCCCTCTATGGAGGACTCATTAGAGGAACGGACTATTATTTTCTCAGCCTCGATTTCAGTTTATATTTAAATGTAAATATGTTTCTACTTCAGGAACGACAAATTCTATTTCAACTCGTGGTTATCTACCGTGGACGAGATATGTTCTTTCAACATGTCACAGCCCTTGTTGACCAGGGACAGCGGAACTCGGCTGCTGTCCGTTAATTTTGATGCTAAGGTAAAAAAATAATATTAATTTGATGTCAATGGCCAGTCGTAAAGATCCGTGGAGGCGCAACTTTTTTTTCTCCGTGTCCGACTCGCAGTTCATTGAGTGCAGGACTGTAAGTTGCACAATTAAGTTTCAACAGACAAAATTATCTCACCGCTTTTATCATATCTAATAAAATACAGACGTTACTTCATAAAAGAAGATGATTATGTATACACTGCAGTTGAGCTTACAGGCTAAGACGGAATAGTTTCCACTTCTACTTCAAAATTGTGAGGTAATCAAACGAAAGGGAAACAATCCATATTTTTGGGTAATTTATATTTACTGTTACGGAATTTTAAAAAACGGTTAAATTGAAATAGTTTATCGCAGTACTAAAAACAACTTTTATACATTAAATATTAGACAGCGAAAAAAATGATAAAAGTATTAAAAGTCATTAAATGCATTTATTGGTTAAATAATAAATACTAAATCTAAATATATAAAGCACTATGAACTCAACAGTTTATCATATTGTGGACGAATGTTGTATATTTTAATTACAAATCCCACTTTGGCGAACTTGATATCTCAGCTACCATATCTTACAAAGTAATTTTTAAAGGTAAGAACCAATGAACTAAATTCATCTACCTGGGCACTATTGTTCATGTAACAATTGCTTGGGGAACTTACCAATAGCGACCAAAAATTAATTTTAGTGATATAAACCGTTTTTAATACTTGGAGTTTAGGGTTCTGCCATTGATTTTCAATCAGGGATCTCAGGGGGCTCAAGGCAGACACATTTGTTCATAAGGACCTGCTGTTCATTTGTACATTGCAAATTAATTTGCCTACAATAGTCACTGGTGTCTAATCGGTAAACATTCGGTGAACAGAAACGCAGTGAGCTTCATTGTACAAAGGACAGCGGGTAAACTAGACAAAACATCCTTCTCACCTATACAAAGGACAGCGGGTAAACTAGACAAAACATCCTTCTCACCTATACAAAGGACAGCGGGTAAACTAGACAAAACATCCTTCTCACCTATACAAAGGACAGCGGGTAAACTAGACAAAACATCCTTCTCACCTATACAAAGGACAGCGGGTAAACTAGACAAAACATCCTTCTCACCTATACTTAGATTATCTGCTACCGATTATATTATCTGTCTCAATATTCGTCCAGGTCCATGTGGAAATGCAATGATCTCGTCGGGGTCACCAAATATTTGGCGAGGTCTATATTTATATAACTGCACTATTACCAGTACTTGGGTTAATAGAAATATTGGAGACTCATGGCCTCGTGGACAGGAACATGGGGCTCTAAATTGAAAGGCCACAATCTCGAATCCTACATTGGGAAAGTAAAGGATGTGCTGGTCATTGTGCTGGCTACATGACACCCTTGTTCATCGCCGGCTATAGAAAAAGATGAGCTTAACACCTTCTGACTCCATGGATCATAAGATCTAAAAGGAGTACCTTCACTTTCCAGCATGTGTCCTCCCGAGACCAATCGTCATAGAAGGCCTGAACACTGATCTGCAACGTCACAACCTATGAGCAGTGGAGACCATTCGGTAGTTGCCATGTCACAGGTCTGTATGACGCAACAACGATTACTATAATGATTGGTTTTGGTCCTCCACAGCTGGTGGCTGTGCTGAAGGAGATGAAGTACTTAAAGCTGCGCAACAAGGAGCTGATCCCAGTGATCCCTGAAGGGGTGTACGAGAAGAGGGACATGTTGTTTAAGTACTACGCCAACCTGATGCTCATCATGCAGCTGTACAACAAACTCATCACAGAGTCACTTCCGGTGGAGAAGCCTCTCATCAGCCCCCACCTGATGAAGATAGACAATGAGCTAGAAGAGGCGCTCACGACTCTCTCTTGGGAAATGCAAGGTAGGTTTGCAGGCAATCCCTACCGTTAACTCACTTTCATCATAGTAAAAAAAAAACCAGCAACAACTATTGAATAATTTATTTGGACAACTTTTCAATGTCCTCACGAGCTGAAATGTGACACATTAACTCGTTCTGAGTGACAACACTTGTTCAAATTTCAGAAAAAAAACATTTATTTGAACATAATGGGGGAATTTACTGAAGAAAAACATTGTTTCGTAAAGTTATAAAACCACTATAATAAGTATATGAAGACTCCGTTCATATGAGCGTGTATTTTGTGTGTACTGTGTATATGTTAGAGACAGATAAAGTATTTCACTTTTGCCATTATCATACATTATGCATTCAAATTAACAGATACGATTTTAAAGCAATGCTTTTTTTTTACGTTGCAAACAACATTAAGAGTATTAATTATGGCATTAATTTGATTTATGAAAGGTATTATTCTATTAGGCCATTGAAACTAGACCAACACAAGAAAATAACCTTACTATGAGTTCAGCCAAAGTTTAGAAAGCCATGAAATGCAAAATCTTTTAACTTGCTAGTATCACTCACTTTGTTTTCTGTTTTCTTTCAAACGTAGAGAAAATATATTTCTTAACATGTGTTCATTAAACCAATAAAGAATCGTAGTGTATAAAGGAACGAACGAAGGACTACATCCGTCTAGTGAAACTGTCCATCCGTCTAGTGAAACTGTCCATCCGTCTAGTGAAACTGTCCATCCGTCTAGTAAAACTGTCCATCCGTCTAGTAAAACTGTCCATCCGTCTAGTGAAACTGTCCATCCGTCTAGTAAAACTGTCCATCCGTCTAGTGAAACTGTCCATCCGTCTAGTAAAACTGTCCATCCGTCTAGTGAAACTGTCCATCCGTCTAGTGAAACGGTTCATCCTCCCAGTGAAACGGTATATCAGGCCAGTGAAACGGTCCATCCTCCTAGTGAAACGGTACATAAGGCCAATGAAACGGTCTCTCTCCGCTCAAAAATCTGTACAGAGGGAATAATGAAACCACAATGTTACAAAGGTGTGTTGTGAGGTTAAGGAAAACAATTCTTACATTCTCTATCTCGCAATTGAATATAACTGAAAAGAAAAACTTGAAACTTTTCTACATAATTCTTCGTCGTTCATTGGACAGTGTCTTTATGTTGTTTTTTAAAAGCATATATCGACTCATTTTATATGTCTTTCTGTCTGATAAAAAAGTTTGTACACGTTATTTTTCCGACACCCAATCTTGGATTAGCTGAAATTTGCACAATTATTTACTTTACATGACAAAACAAGAATCAACACACAAAAATGAACTAATTAGTTAATTAACTATTGGTAATTATTTATTTTGTTTGGTATCGAACAAAGGGAAAGAAATTGTACTTGACTGAAGCGGTAGTATAAGCTGAATTCATGCCCTTTATAGGTCGCCGCTTTAAAGTAAGTCTGAAATAAACAATAGATAGCTAAACAATATTTTATTTTCATAAGCACTTCACTAGCAGAGTGGTTATTGTGTCGGCTTGAGATGGATTTAGCCCTTAGTTCGAATTCAGTTCGTTCCCATTTTTTTATAGAAATACTTTAAAAAAGCAATTACGGTAAAATTTACATAGATACCCCTCTCCCCCCTCATTTTCCCAGCTGGTCCAGACAATTGCACTTTGTATAAGATTTGTTTTTTGTTTAAAGTATTTTTTAAGTTTTCCTTGTGTTCTATGTAGACATCTGGGAGTACATCGCCAATACGCTTCAGCAGATCCAGGACCTGACGTCTAAGGTTCAACGGACCAAAGACAATGTTGAAAGGCTCAAAACGATCATGGCCACCTGGTCGCAGAGCCCTTTGTTTGAAAGAAAAGAAAAACTGGACAACCTGCTTGGACTCACTGACCGTCACGAGACAGTCAAGAAACGCTACAATGAAATAACAGCGGCGGGCGTAGAGGTCCTTGACCTAATGGAGGTAGGTCTTTGCTAGCCGTGAACGTGCACTACAAGCTAGTTGTGAACCTGCAAATACATATATAAGCTACTTATCAGTGGCGTAGTTATGGTGAAAGGATGGGGGAAATATGAATGTCCCTCCGGACCTCACTTGAGCCTCCCCCCCATAAGTGTTCGAATTTTTTTTACATTAAATATTAAGCCATTATCTCATGTCATGATTTCCAATGTCAAAATGCAGGGCCCCTATTGAGATCAAGCCGGGCCCCCAAATGATGGCGAATTCCTAGCTACGCCACTGTTAGCTATACGTCTATTCTAGCTGTGAAACTATATACAAATGTGAAGACAAGTGCCGAAACAATGAATACTGCATACATATTACTTAGAGGCACAAATTTGTAATGTAGATGTGAGCTGTGAACCTACAATACATACACAAGCTAGGTGGCGTAGCAACCAAAGGGTTCATTGTGCCAGGGCTCACGACTAATAGGGTCCCCAATGGGCTTTTGTAAAAGAAAAATGTGTTAACTGCAAAAATTAAAATGCTTCCAATTCCTACAAATTTTTACTCGAATATATTGTAGATTTATTGCTATATAATTTACTTTTTTTATGTATTGGCATATTAATAGGGTCAGGTTACAAATAGAGGACATGTCCTACTTTATGTTCCGTGTCCTCCGTCCTGCAAGCATTGATCTAAGATGTGCAAATGCCCGACTTTTACTCTGTTGTTTACTGCAGTATCAATCCATTGACTTGAAGCCCTCTAAGTTCTGGTTTAATATATGTTTTTAAGCCAGTGATTCACTGAAAATGTTTAACATTCGTAAACATTTTTTTTATTTTTTAAATAATTTAAAGTTAACTTTTTGTTTTCCTTTTCTTTTGTCCTCCTCTGGGAGTGCAGGTTGTCTGGTAAATATGTATATATATATATATATATATATCATGGGCGTAGCCAGGGGGGGTTTTGGGGTTCAAACCCCCAGCGAAATTAAATCCCCCCTTGGAAGGGGGGGGGGAGACGGAATTTAGTGACTGATTTTTTGCTTTGATTTTGTTTATTTTAGGTGAGATTTTAATACTAAACCATCACTTGCCCCAGCGCAGCCAAGGGGGTTTTGAGTTTAAAACCCATACCAGGGGGTTTTGAGTTTAAATCCCCTACCAGGGGGTTTTGAGTTTAAAACTCCCTACCAGGGTTTTTTTTAGTCAAAGCCCCCTCTTCTATAAAACAAAACAAAAAAAAATGCAAACGACAATCCCCAAATTCCAAGAGCACAGTTAAGGAAGATTTTGATTTTAAACCCCCCTCCAAAATTTACGATAAACCCCCTCTTCAATATGAAAGAAAAAGCAAATTATGCATTCAAAATGTTATGTGCGTAGCCAAAGGGGTTTTGAGCTTAAAACCCCTACCAGGGTTTTTTAAAGTTAAATCCCCCTCTTCTATAAAAAAAAAACAATAAAAAAGCAAACGACATACCTTAAATTCCAAGAGCAAAGTTAAGTTGGCTGAGGGCAGTCAAGCCAATTGGGGGTTTTGAGTTTAAACTCCTCTCCTCCAGATGGTTTTGAGTTTAAAATCCCTCTACAGAACGTTTTGAGGTGGAAAACCTCTATCTTCAATTTTTTTCTAAAGCAAACTAAAGTTACCAAATTCTATGATCGTAGCTAAATGGGGTTATGAATTTAAAAAACAACAACTAAGTCCTGAGATTTTTTAGGTTAAAACCCCTAACAGATGATTTTGACGATAAAACTTCCCTTTTAGATATAAAGTGCAGTGAATAGTCATCTGCCGATATTGAAATTCTACATAATTCTTCGTTGTTCATTAGACAGCGTCTTTATGTCTCATTGATGACTTTTTTTCGTTGTTTGTTGCAAGAACAACAGGGAACTCTTTGACACTGAGAAAACTTCCAACGACTGGCAGAATTATGTCGACTATCTGGATGCAATGGTTGTTGATGGGTTTGTCCAAGTGGTTGGTAAGTTCGCATGCCGCCAGTGATGTGTAGGACTATTAAGTATTTGTGTGTGTGTCTTTCTTTTTAAATGTATGTTCTTTAGAATTTTCTTTCTGACTTTAAAATAAGTATAACATTCACAAATGGCAAGAGTTTGTCTTGATACTACAAGGATACGACTATCAATGTTCAATGGTCAACAGGCGTCCAACAAAACGGAATATTTTTTTTCCGTTTCGGTGCCTGTACGCCGCCGTCCATGAAAATCTCTAACGTTAAGATTTTTTTATAATTTATTTATGGCCATTGCCTGCTCTAATAGTGAATTTAATCCTTCATTTCTTTTGCTTTAAAAACAAAAACTTTACAAACAAATAGTTTGAGATTCAAAACTTACAAACTTTTAATTGGCATTTAACACTCGGCACATAACTAGCAAGTGCGGGCACTCTGCATTTTAGAATTTCAGGTCACACTCAATCTTGATGTAGGCAACGAAACACAACATCTAGATATAAAATAAATCACATTCGATGGCTCCCTGGTAGTAATGTACGCACTCTTATCTTATATATTACAGACATTACTTCAAAAAAGAAGATAATTACGTTCTACGCTTTTAATATGTCAACCTAGTCCTTCATGTTTATCAATGACTTAAACTCTGCTAAGTCGTTGGTTTTCCTGGCTGATTCAGGCAGCCCATACCATTCTCTAATGATACTAAGTAAGAGGGAGCAATTGTACAAATTTGGTCTAGCGTATGGAATTAGAAATGTGCCTCTATCTTTGTGTCTTTCTGATTATTTCATTAGGTTTTTTTCTATTTGTAAATTATGGTTAAGTGTTTTATGTATTGTAGCCACGATACTTTTTATTCTTCTGTCTCGAAGTGTCTCTGAGTTTATTAATTTTCAAATGGTGTTACTCTAATCAGATTTGAATATTTTTCTGTTCAACCATTGTCTTGATGGCTTCTATGGTCAAGGGTTCGAATCCTGCCCGCAGCCATCCCCAAGTCCTAAAGGTGGTTAGGGCTAGGATACAATAACCTTCAAATTTTGAAGGAACACCAAAAAAAAAGTTATAGTATCTGATATAGTCTACTGAAAGACCAGATATGCATATCTTGCAATCTTGTCACAATACAGTTATACATAGAAGGCATGTTCTCAACAGATCTTCTTGTACTTGTACTGTGTTTTATTTTACAGCTTGCAGTCTTAAATACCTCTTGGAGAACGCCAGTGCAGACAAGACAAGCGGGCCTCTCTTTGAAATACTTTTGGAGCTTCACGCGCCTAAGATGACGTTTATCCCTGATGTAGAGCCTGGCGCTCAGGGAGGATTCTGGGATTTAATTGAAAGTTTGATTTCCGATATTTATACCCAG
This sequence comes from Biomphalaria sudanica, assembly GCA_036873155.1. NCBI lineage: Eukaryota > Metazoa > Mollusca > Gastropoda > Planorbidae > Biomphalaria > Biomphalaria sudanica. The sequence continues at coordinate 89,986 of JAZGLO010002037.1, forward strand.
GCCTCCCTTATACCTAGACTGAAATCTGGTGACCTTCAACCTTATGAGGTGAGTTTCTTGTGAACTTTCAACCTTATGAGGTGAGCTTTTTGTGTGGCATACAGATTTTGGGTGGTAACTTTTCTGGTGATCTACTAGCGTGTACATGAAGAAATTTGAGCGCTGTCGATTATCAAATGACAACGCTCAATGGTCCATCAAATTTTAACAGGAGTGTCAGAAAAATTGGTAGGTCTTGAGCTGGCGACATATGCTTTTATCTCACTATCTATCTATCCATCAATCCATCTGTCTGTCTGTTCCTTCTTTCTATTAATGTGTTCTTCAGGTGGACGTAATCATCTTTCTATCTAAAGGAAAACGAAAAACTTGTATAAAAAAAACAACAATGTCTACCTTCCTACATACCTATGTACCTACCTTCCTACATACCTATGTACCTACCTTCCTACATACCTATGTACCTACCTTCCTACAGACCTATGTACCTACCTTCCTACATACCTATGTACCTACCTTCCTACATACCTATGTACCTACCTTCCTACAGACCTATGTACCTACCTTCCTACAGACCTATGTACTTACCTTCCTACAGACCTATGTACCTACCTTCCAACATACCTATGTACCTACCTTCCAACATACCTATGTACCTACCTTCCTACATACCTATGTACCTACCTTCCTACATACCTATGCACCTACCTGCCTACATACCTATGTACCTACCTTCCTACATACCTATGTACCTACCTTCCTACATACCTATGCACCTACCTTCCTACATACCTATGTACCTACCTTCCTACATACCTATCTACCTACCTTCCTACATACCTATGTACCTACCTTCCTACAGACCTATGTACCTACCTTCCTACATACCTATGTACCTACCTTCCTACATACCTATGTACCTACCTTCCTACAGACCTATGTACCTACCTTCCTACAGACCTATGTACCTACCTTCCAACATACCTATGTACTTACCTTCCTACAGACCTATGTACCTACCTTCCAACATACCTATGTACCTACCTTCCTACATACCTATGTACCTACCTTCCTACATACCTATGCACCTACCTTCCTACATACCTATGTACCTACTTTCCTACATACCTATGTACCTACCTTCCTACATACCTATGTACCTACCTTCCTACATATCTACCTTCCTGTTTCTATCCAATAATGCAATTTTTAAAACAATGTATAGACTTGCATTGAATCCAACCCCGAGCTGACAGACATTAAAGAGAACGTACTAGACGCAGTGGACAAGACTATTCAGGAGGTGACCCAATACAGGGATGGTCTAAATTCCTACTCCAGCCTCTGGGTCGAAGATCGTCAGGAGTACATGAATCTTTTCCTGAAGTACAACCACAAGCCAACTCCGGAAGAATTATCCATGGCTGGAGATGAAGGAATACCTGAAAGTCCGCCGACATTGGCTCAGTTTAAAGACATGGTAAGTTTCTTAAATAAGCTGAAAACAGTATTTTACCACCCAACGCTCCATGCCTAAGCGGCAACACCTTTCCTTTAGTACGCCACTAACCAGATTTTGAAAAAAAAACGAAACAAAGTCGAAACCATTAAGATTATGTGTTTTATTAGGTTACTGGGCATATCAAGGGGGGAAGCATTTCAAATGATCATCGATGGTATGTGTGGTATGCACTCTGGACTGTTGTCTTGATGGTCTCTAAGGTCCAAGGTTCGAACCCTGCTCGCCGCCATCACCGCGTCCTAAGGGAGGTTAGGGCTAGGATGCAAAAACCTTCAATTTTGAAGGAACAGCCAAAACATATAGGGAAAAAAAATCTAGCTTTTGTTGTAGTCTACTGTCTTAAAGTCAAACCAGAAAGACTCGTGTGCCTAGTCCTGTCATAATTCTTTTATACATAGAATACAAGTTCTCAACGTCTCTTCTTGCACTGTGTTCTCTGTACAGCTGGCAGACGTAGATACCTCTTTCTAGTACGTGCAGCACCAGAGCATTGAGAGTTGCAGACAAACAAATCATAAATGAGACTTAGAGGAGAAGGGAAAAAAACGGGTTATCAGATCAATAGTGGTACCCCAATTGTTATCTCAATGCTCGCTATTATCTCGTGTAATTAAACATGCTTTTTTTATTTCTTACGTTCCTTTCTTCATATGGCTGGCTGGTCTGGTCATGTGGATGGCGCTTCGGACTGTCATCGCAATGGTTTCGGTTTCCAACCCTGCCCACTGCTATCCTCTGCCATCCTTTGCATCTGTCATCTTCTGCCGTCCTTTGACATCCTTTGCCCGATGCCATCCTGAGCCGTCCTCTGCCATCCTCAGCCTTCCTTTGCCCGCTGTTGTCCTCTGCCATCTTGAAGGAGGTTTGGTTAGGTTATAATAAAATATATATATCCTAAAAAAACACAACAAAAAACAATGTAATAGAGACATCAGCTACACAATGATGCATACATTTAATCACAAAAAAATGTCCTTTGCACTTTTTTATTTTTGTTTTGATCAATATTTGTCCAAATATATTTTCATTAGATCGAGTATTACGAGAAACTGTACCTGGAGATAGAACAAATGCAGGCTGTGCTCGTGTTTTCTAAATGGTTGAGAGTTGATGCACGATCCTTTAAGCAAGGATTATTAAATGTTGTTAAAAGATGGAGTCATATGTTCAAACAACACCTGATTGATAAAGTTACAGGAGGGTGAGTTTTAAAACATGCTGAGTAAAAAATGGGAGTGAATTTTTATGCTAACATGCACATGATCCCCAAACTGCCATCTCGATGGTCTCGGGATCGAATCCTGGCCGCTGACATCCCCTGCAGGGGTTTAGGCTAGGACGAAGATCTAGTATTTATATTCATTGCTAAAGGAACGTTTGAGAATGTACATATTACAGTCTGGGTTTTAGGAACATGCACAAAGTATGCATAATGACCCTTAGATTTCTAAGTCAAATGTAATAACATCATAATTGATATAATTCATAATTTTTTTCACGTTGTTTTATTGTGCTCACTGGCCCCATTTTATACTACTCAATCTATGTAGGCCCTATGACACATTTGCCCTTTGTTGCCAGGTTGGCCCCCTCAGTGCCCAACATGGCCGACTATACTGGCCTCTTATCTTGATCTTCATTATATCTACATGTTGTAACGTTTCTCACTAACCAGGATCTCTACAAACTGCACCACACGCCACCACCAACTTAAAGAGCTTGACAACTCTGGGCTCCAAAATAACGTAATACTTTAATGTTCAATAAATCACAGCCAAATAGACCAATACTGTACAATTGGCAACAATGTAACACAGACTGTACAAATATATCTCCGTTAACAACCGTAACGCCGTATCAACCTTTGCACTGGCCTCTCCGCCTCATCCTGGACTTGTACTGAACCGTCGTACTGAACCGACATGATTCACTACTTGATTGGGACTTCTCCGCTCTTCATATAGGGTCCCTTATGACCTTTTAGAACCGGGCGGAAAGTCGCTCGACCATTCTGGTTGATCACATGACCACATCCCTCGTGACTATCCTGAGCTCTATTCACAAACAGATCCTTCCCGAACCGTCGTAGCTGACCGTCGCAACTCGTTTCGGTTGACCGCTCGTTTATCACTGGCCTGGGCGATTTGCGTCGGCTGTGTACACACACCATTACCCCATCTGTGTCACAATCACGTCTATTACATTATGAATGATTAGTTTGTAATAAATCTTTTTGTCTGTTCTATTTGATCACAGATTATACAATAAACTATGTAATCAATGGTTTTATGTTGGATGCCTGGCCGCTTGCGCTTTGCATCTTCCTATGATGTGGAGGATAATTTTGAACTTTGGACGCCTTTATTGAATCATCTCGATGATCTCCAAGCGACACTTGACAAAAAATGAGTTTCGTCTGGAGGCTTTAACAGTTTGTCGCAGTTTCTTCAGAAGCCTCCAAATCCCTATACATAAACTAACAACTCCATATCATGTCATGAATTAGCTAGAGGATTAGTTATAGACCAGGGACCAAACATATATTCTCTTAAATCTTCATTTCTGAAAGAGCGTCTGAAAATTATATAGCCTACAGTTTAAAATGGCACGGCAAATAAACATGGATTGTATAGCCAGAATAATTAGATCTATATGTATTAATGGCGAATATTTAGAATAATCTAGCAAAATAATTTTTGAATGCCTCCCTGTAAAAAGTATCATAACCAATTGCTACTGTAGAACTCTTTTTTTTTTTGAAAATAACGTTTTTGTCCTCAGATTGGACGGATTGCAAGAATTTATTATCAAAACAAATAAAGGTTTGTCAAAAGAACCTAAAGAAGGGGATTACAACGGACTTGTGGAAATTATGGGACTTCTAAACGCTGTTCGCGACAGACAGGCGGAGACTGATGTGATGTTTGAACCTCTGAAGCAAACCATTGATATGTTGAAGACATGCGGAGTTGAAATGTCCGAAAAAGTTTATTTACAGTTAGAAGTGAGTCCACCGAATCATGGCGAATGACAGTACTGGTAACTGAGTAGTGACTGTGACTGACAGACACGCTAGATTTACTACTTACATAGTTAGATATATATATATATATATATATTATAGAATCTAGATCTATAAAATTGTTGCTAATTCAAACTTAACTTATTCTATGTAGATCTAGATCTGGATATCTAAAGTATTTTGCTTTATTTTACAAAGGCAAAGCCTAATTTTTGACAAATAAAATTGTAATAATTAGATCCAGATCTAGATATACTGTGATATAGATATAGATTTCTGAAGTTCTATCTTGCTACACTAGGTGTAGGCTACATTGCATTGTGATCATTTTGAATTTTTTTTTACCAAAGTACCTAGAACTATATAAACTAACCAGACTAAAGCCTTAAGTTACTCAACGATAACTTAGTTATAGGCTACTAGATCTATCTTAGTAGCTGGTCTATAATTTAAATCTATAAGGCTATGGTAGGATCACAGACAGATCAATCAGACCTGATCAGCACAATATAAACTATCACAATAGTAACAGTATAGGAATAGGCTTCTATGGTTTAGGTCATATCCTAAATAGGAGGGTTGCTCTGAGCTCCTCAAGATATGTGATTTTTTTATCTTTTATATTTCCGGGCATAGAGATCTAATACTGACATTGCATAAGCATTTTCACAGACCAATGTACAATTATAGGCTCTGTAGTGACTCAGTGAAAGCATTCTTCTCACGAAGTACAATCTGAGAAAAATGTTAATGTAATCTAGTTCCACACATATTTTTGCGCAGATGAAAAGGATAAATGACTGCCAGATTTCCCTTCATCTGAAAAATATTATACTTAATATATTCTACAGTCTTTGATTTTCTCATTAATTAATAACATTATGGGTAAAACAAATTAAAATATAAGGATTACAATAGAACTCACGTGATAATGTTATAATGTGTAACTATTTTTAATATTAAACTAGGAGCTTCCTGATAAATGGATGCAACTGAAAAAGAAAGTAATGCTCATGAAGCAAGCTGTTGTGCCCCTGCAGCAGAACCAAGTGGCTAAGATCAAGAGAAAGATGATCTCTTTTGATGTGAAACAGCACCAGTACAGGGAAGCTTTTAGAAAATGCCCAGCCTTCTTTTTTAACTGCACCAAACCATACATCATTATCAACAATGTAGGTTGCTTTTTTTTAACTGCACCAAACCTTATATCATTATCAACAATGTAGGTTGCTTTTTTTTAACTGCACCAAACCTTATATCATTATCCACAATGTAGGTTGCTTTTATTTAATTTTAGCCATATCTAAAAAATGTTTATATTTTATTCTTTTTTTTTTAATGTCTAATTAGTCAGTAGGCACAGTATGTCAACAACTCACTGTTCAAAAGTTAAATGGGTATAACCCAGGCTTAGTCTATTGGTCAGTATTTCCAAGTTACCTTTAGGATGGAATCTTACGTTACTGTGCTGGACCCATGAGTTCTACTCTGTGGGTTGATTAATAATTTTGAGCTACTTTGGCCAATCATTGATTTATTTTCTTCTAGGTAACTAACTGAATTGCTAAGTATCCTTCAGTTTCTAAATTTTTTGTCATTTTGATTTTTTTTATATGAAGTTTGTTAGCCACTGTGTAGGAGAATAATCTAGATGTCAACAGGGTAGTCTACATACTAATAACTTATTTTTGTATAAAAATTATATTGCCTAATATCAGCCTCTGACTGTTGCTACTGTTGATTCTGCTCACTTGACATCTTTGACTTGTTACTTTATCACTATTGTCATTTATAGATACTAAAGAATATTACTTTTATACTAGTGCCATGAGGAACTGATGGACATGGAGAAAGAAATGCTGGAAATGCAAGAATCTGCCAAAATATTTGATGTTCAGCTACCAGACTTTAAGCAGCTCAAAGTCTGTAGAACTGAACTGCGACTTTTGAAGATCCTCTGGGACTATGTTATCATGGTCAGGATGATGTTTGAATTCTGGAACAACATTCGCTGGTCAGAGATTGATGTGGAGCAGGTGAGATTTTAAAATTTCCACTTTTATTGCTGTCATTACTATTCCTCTAATCCGATTGCAAACTCTTGATGGTTTCAGAGTGGGTGGACATAGAATTGGAAAATGGTGCTAACTATTTTCCTAGAAATTTGATAGTTGATATATATCTTTTGGAAAAAGATTGCTACCTAATTGACTACACAGTGAAAACTTTGACTTGACAATTATCATTTTTAAAATAAAATCATCTTAAAATTAAATTTGGCTTGTCTTTTACTTTTAGGAGGCGCAGTGGCTGAGTGGTAAAGTGCTTGGCTTCCGAATCGGGGCCTTGGGTTTGAATCATGGTGAAGAGAAGGATTTTTACTTTTAGTATTAATACTACACTTCTGAGTATCCCCAGCTTGAATGGGTACCTGACATGGGCCATAGAAATAGATAACCTTTACATCATCTGCCCCATAGGTCTGAAAGGGAAACTTTACTTTTTTTTTACTTGAACAAGTTTTAATTTGGTAATTCCCACACTCATCTCAAATATTCATTGTTTTCAGTAAAGAGTTGAATAAATAAATAGAATTCATTAACATTTTGAGCACTGTCTTGGGTAGAAATCATTAACTAGACTATAAGAAAAGAACTTGATTGTGCTAACTCACTGGAAAGACTCATTGCAATATTGAATCATTACAAGAAATGAATAGAATGAGAAGTTAGAGACCAGAATCAGCTTCATAAAGGAGTAAAATTTTATTTGTACTTTTTAAAATTTGACAAGTTTACTGTCAAGCTTGAATCATTGAAACATTAAAAGAGAAATGGTGGCCAGATGATAGACAAAATGGAATGCTTTTTTTTTTCTTATCCTTTGACTCATAGTTTAGCATTATAAGATTTCTACTCTAAATTTTCTGACCAAGATTCTTAAAAGATTATTATATCCCCCAGTCAAAATCTTTTCCCCAGAATTATTGTAAGAATTGACTCTGGACAAATCAAAATGCATAGCACTCAACGTGCAACATTTAATGCCATTATAAGTGAGCTTTGGTCTCTATCAAAAAATAATTGTCGATAGGCTTGAGCATTTCAACCTTCTGAAGATATTTTTTGTTCAAAAAGGAAATTCTTCACTTAAAAGTTAATTGGTTGAGAAAAATTAGAATATTTTCTAAAGATTTTCTCATTCATCCCCTTTAAACCAATTTTACTTTCTCTGAAAAGGATGTGAACAGTCAAAAAGAAATCTCAATTTGTATCCATCTTTATTGTATACTTTTTGTACACTATTTACATATTAGCATATAGAACAGATATAAATTAATATGGAAGACTGAAATATTCATCTTCTATATATTTCACTTGTAGATGGATATAGACTGTAAAAAACTTTCTAAAGAAATTCGGACATTAGACAAAGAAATGAGATCATGGGATGTGTATCTAGGACTAGAGAATGAGTTGAAAAACATGATTACATCACTGCGGGCTGTGGGAGAGCTTCAGAATCCTGCAATCAGAGAGAGACATTGGAATGAACTCATGGAGGCTACTCAGGTAACAGAGTAGCATACTTTCAATTTTTAATTTCTGTCAAACATTAAAACTGTTTTGTTTTTTTTCATTTTTAATTTGTTTCATCTTTTAATAATAGGATATGATGTGAAGATATAAGGGTTGTGTTAATTCTCTTACTAGACGTTTTTCTAGTTTTTTATTTATAGTAGAGTCACTATTGCGGAACAGCTCGTCAAAATTAGTTTAAAACTTCTTTGTTTTGACATTTTCTGCTAAACTACTGTAACGGTACTGCGCTTGGTCCATTTCTCTACATTTTCAATATATGGGTTTTTCTTTCACAGCAGAAAATTAATTTTGATCACAGGTTAAAGTTGACAGGTGTGGAATCGTCCATTATTTTTCACGTATCAGGAGAACCGCATAGGTCAAGGCTTAAGGCTTTTTAAAAAAGATAATGACTCATCACCTGCATAATACACCTAATTTTCGGTTTATAAATGGATGTGGAAAAATGTAATTCCATAGTAATTCACTTGGAATTCAATTTTTAAAAAATTGGGAGGTGTTAACCCAGTTTTTACCTTTTTAAAGATAGTCACAATTTTGGAACACTATAGATGTTATTTATTTGACCTGCGCATTTAGCTTAATATTTACATAGTGATTTAGATTATCGGAATTTAAATATGAGTTTGCATTAGTATACATATATTTAAAAACATTTAGAGAATAATATTACATATAATGTAGAATTTATGATTACCAGACCTCCAGAAAAAAGTAGACAAATCATATTAACCTAATATGAATATAGGCCTAACAAAAAGAATTCAAGAATAGTGGAAAATAAAACCTTGTAAGGAAAATCAGGGTAGTGTGACATCAATTAGACTAGGCCTACTATTAAAAAAGATGCAAAGAATCTAAAAGTGATAATGTGTGTATTTAGCTTTAATTAAAAAAAAATAATGTAAAGGATAAGGAGTTCAAGTATTATATGACTTTATATAGGCTTTTTTCTGACATTTTTACTGTGTTTCGCAATTGTGACTTTCTTAAAAAATCCTGTTCCGTAATTGTGACTGACCATATCTCAGTCGATTTGAATGTAAAATTTAAATATGTATTGCAAAACGTAACAATACGCCTATTTTTATCAGAAAATGGATGGGCAATGTCTAGATACTTTTAGTTTTTCCATAGTTCTAATCATTACAGAGCAAAAAATTGAAAACTAAAAGTAGCAGCAAACTGTTCCGCAATAGTGACTCTACTCTACTTATAAACTCTGTGTGCTACATGTTATTCAGACTAGTTGGTTAGAACCTTCTCAATAAAAACATTTAGAATTAGAAGTATTTAGTGATCCCTTTTTATTTTGTTGCCTCATCTGACAAGTAAATTGTTTCCTTTCTGGTTATTTTATTTTACAAAGCCATTATAAGGCATTGGCACATCTTATCTTAATAATTACAGATGTTTCTTTAAATGAAAAGGTTGTGATGTTCTACACATATCTATATGCTACTCTAGCCATTCATGTTTATTAGAGACTTAAACTTTACTAATATAAGTGATTGGTGTTCCTGACTGATCCAGGCAACCTGTTCCAGGTTCTAATGTCAGTAGGTAAAAAGGAGCACTTATATGAATTTGCCCTAGCATATAGAATAAAGCTGATCTGCAAAGATAGCACTTAATTTGCCCATCTGGGTTTGGTTTCCCTATGTATATCTTGCCTCAGGTTGTGGGCATCTTTTTATCTTGTACATTAACAGACATTCCTTCAAAACAGAAGATTTTTGTGCCTTACATGTATTTATGTAGAGACATAAACTCAGCTAAGTCAGTAGTTCTCCTCAGTGGCGTAGCATCTATGGCATAAAGGGGTTCAATGAGCCTGTGCCCACAATCATTTGGGGCCCACAGCCTTTGGTATAGCAACCATGGCAAGAAGGGATTCATATTTGAAGAGGCTGTTGTGAATAGTGAGGACTGCTGGTTTTTTTCTGATTTCCTTATCTATTAAGAAGTATACCCAACTGACAAAGGACATTTTTTAAATAGTACACAATTATCTTTGGAAGTCATGAAATTTATTGTCAAACAATGGTTTTAGACCTAATTTGGATTTCCTAAAATAAGTGTCAGGGTTTTAGTAGTTTTATAAACAACATGAAACCCAACAGCTGTTTAATACTATCTCGCTTTTGGTTGTGTTACTTCCCAAAATGGAATGTGTGCTACTGTCAACCATATTGGTTGCTCAGCAATCACTCCCAAGAAAATGTATGGAAAGAAAGATCCCATTTACAAAGACCTGTTCAGATTTATGAACAATGTATGAATCATCAACTAGTCTACAAAACAGACAACATGGATGACTGAGAAAGTTGGATGAAGTAAACAATGAGCACCTTGAAAAAATAAGAAATTACTGGAGAAAAGTAATTCATCACATTATGTATGTTACTTCAACTTTTGCATGTTTGTAAAATGTTTTACATGTTTCGGATGTTCCTTCAGAGTTGAAGATATTTACTTCCTAGTCCAAACCTCCCGCAGGACGACGGGTGATGGGAGCGGGCAGGGTTTGAACCCTGGAGCATCGAAAAATTTGAACGACAGTCTAGCACGCAAACCGCATGACCAGGCAGCCATCTGAATTTGTAGAAATGTTTCATGTCTTGGACATTGTGAAGATTATCATTTAGGTAACACTCGTAGATGAACCAGGCTAGTAACAAAGAACATTTCCTAAATGATAGATTTGATTTCCAACTATAATCTAGCCTTGGAAGAACTTCTTAAGAAAACAAAAAAAACACAACCACTTACCAGCCCCACTGATTCAAAATGAGATAATAGAACTGTTGGGTAATGCAGAAAAACTAATGGAGATCCAATCCACACAATTTTACTCTTATCATTTTTGGCAGTACCCTACACATATAAAAATGTGAGCAATTTAGCACTATCTCTGATGATGGAATACCCAATAAAATAGTAATCAGAAAGTCATTTTTAGGTTTTGATATTTGTAATAACCAAATGTGTGCAAAACTGAATGAAAAAAAAATCCAAATCACCATTTATCTTTAAATAAACGCCAAGGCTATGGGGCGCTTCCAAGTTGAGTCAGTTGTACAATAGCCTCCAGGCATTGCTTCAACAACAGGAGCAGTTTGCGCATTATGTTCATTGTGCCAACACAACTTAAACTTGGTCTTAAATGGTTCTTTTACAGAATTCTATGACTTGGTACAAAATGCATATGTTGTTTGATCTGCTTATTAAGATGGACGCTTCTTGAATCCAATAGGGAAAGCATAGTTTATAGTGAAATTTAAAATTTAAATTTTTACCTAAAAGGTGGTCATCACAAATTTGATGCTCTAAAATATGTCTTGTTCAAAAATGTTAACACTAATTACTTTGTGTTCCCCAAAGAAGAAAGAATGCATGCAGCCCTTAGGAGAAAATTAGAAACATGTGCCATGGGTTGGCCACCCCTGTTATCTAGTCTCATCTTAACCAGATTATATTTTTTTTAATTTGTTTTACTTGTTACTAATGCTCCTTGGTAGATAATTACATCCCAGCTCAAACCTCCTGCAGGATGATAGAAATGACAGCTCATAGGATTTGAATCCGGGACCATCGATACTACTAAATGACAGTCCGGAACATATACCACAAGACCAGTCAGCCATCCTGTACAGAAATGCAATCCTTCAAAGAAGCCTTTTATTAAGACATATCAAATACAAGATGTAGCATAAATGAGAAAATAATTGAACCAGCTCACTTCCCAATTACAAGAAAAAGGATGCCTATTATAAGCTTATCTCAACATGACCAATGCATAATTTTTCAACTCAGAACCGGACACAACAGAATAACACAACATATGTTCCGAAAGCTAAAAATCAGGACTAGCAAAACCTGTCCTTGTCCTACATATGGTAGGACAAATTATTTCTAACATAATAAATAACAAACATGCCTTTATCTTTGTATCTTTCTGAGTATTTTATTAGGTTGTGTTTTTGTATTTGTAAGTTATAGTTCAGTGTTTATTGTGTATTATTGCTGCTTTGGTTTTTAGTCTTCTGAACTGAAGTGCCTCTAAATTTAATGATTTTACTGCATGTTAGATAAAAGACAATGTTTATTTGTAGGTAACATTCTCCATGAATGAGGACACCACACTTGCAGACCTGTTGAAGTTGCACCTTCATAATTTTGAGGAGGAGGTCAATGGTATTGTGGACAAAGCTGTCAAAGAGACAAGCATGGAGAAAACTCTGAAAGAATTTGGTGTGACTTGGGCCAACATGTCCTTCATCCACAGTGAGCATGCCAGAACTAAGATTACACTCCTAAATGTTGAAGAGGAAGTGATTGAAACATTGGAAGAAAATCAGGTCCATAGCTTATTTTAGGGAGCTTAAACAAAGTCAAGCAAGCTTTTTTTTTTCAGATGATTCTGAAAAGTTGATTGTTTGAACATTTAAAATTAGTATTTAGCAGAATTTCACATATGGATAACATACGTGTTTACTAAATTTTTATCAAATTGTTTACATAAATAATGACATATTTTTATGACCATTTGACCATATAATGTTCAGCTGCATATACCTAAAGGTGTTTACTTTATTTAATTTATGGTACATTTGAAAAATAAAATACTTTTGTATAGTGCTTCTTTCATGCTTGAAGCATACTCATTGTGCTATAGTCCAGTCTAGTTTGAGGGAAAGGGGGCTTTGTGGAGAAGGTTTCCATTCTGCTTTGAGAAATTCGGGGACTTGAGATTTTGTCAACAAATGCATATTTATTATTTAAAAAAATAAACTTTTTTTTTTCTGCCTTTTCAGGTGCAACTTCAAAATATGATGACATCAAAGTATATTGCACATTTCTTGGAACAAGTGTCTACCTGGCAACAGAAACTATCAATAACTGACCAGGTGAATAGTTCAATCGGCATTCAACTAACTTTGTTTTTAGAGCTTGCAATGCTTTAAAGTTAATACATCAAAAAAAAATTTTTACTATGGCCTATGTTAAAAAAAACAACTTCTCTAAGCTAACTAGAGATAGTAAGTTGTTTTTTTTCTTAAGTGATAAAATGTCTCTATTGTCTCTGATTGGTCATTGTTGTTGACAGGTCATTACAATATATATGCAAGTTCAAAGAACATGGCAGCATTTGGAGAGCATCTTTATAGGTTCCGAGGACATTAGACGACAGCTTCCTGAAGACACTGACAGATTTGAACGTGTGGATAACAGTTTCAAGGTCATAACATCCCTTGTTATAGGCAGTAGTAGGCTGGATATCATTTATTTAGCCTATTAGATTTATATGTTTTTTTGTTTTCGTAGCTCAACATTGTAGGCTGTAGGTTGGACATCTCTTATTTAGACTATTAGACTTGTATGTTGTTTGTTTTGATAGTGAAAACACAGCCTTCACATCACATAAGGGGTAAAACTGGCACCAGACAAAACAATACAAAACTTTAGTTAGTGCTCTAGGCTCATCTTCACCTATCCGTTAGTCTGTTGAGCTGTTGGGGCACTTCACATTATCTGTCAACCATCTTTCTTCACTCTTCTCTGTCTTTTGCATTGAATATAATCTCTTTTTTTATTGTTATCTAAAGATAACAACAAAAACCTATGGTCATACATTAAGTCTAAGAAAATGGAAACAACAGGCATAGCGCCATTAAAAGATGAACATAACATAATACATAATGATAATGAAACTAAAGCAAACATCCTAAACAAATACTTTGCATCAGCATTCTCAGCCCCAGGAGACAAAGACATATTTCTTGATTTGAACCAAGTAGACAACCTAGAAGATTTAGTAGTACAAGAAAATGGAATTAAAAAACTATTATCTAACACCAAACCAAATAAAGCGTCTGGACCTGATGGTATTCCAGCTAGATTACTCAAAGAACTAAGCAATGAGCTAGCCCCAGTGTTCAAAATACTCTTTCAGGCATCGCTTAACCAGGGCAGAGTACCAAAGGACTGGAAAGAAGCTAATGTCACCCCCCTATTTAAAAAAGGAGGAAAATCTGATCCAGGAAAATACAGACCAGTATCACTTACCAGCATCACATGTAAAATCCTAGAACACATAATATGTAGCAACATCATAAACCACTTAGACAAACATAATGTTCTCACCCCATACCAACATGGCTTTAGGAAATATAGATCATGTGAAACACAACTAATAGGACTAATTGATGATTTATCAAAAGGTTTAGATAATAGTGAACAGATAGATGCTATCTTACTACATTTTTCCAAGGCCTTTGACAAAGTTCACCACCATAGTCTGCTTAAAAAATTAAAATATTTCGGCATTAATGGTCCACTGCATCAGTGGATTAAAGATTTTCTGATAGGGAGAGAACAAACTGTAATAATAAATGGCTCTAAATCAACACCAATAACAGTAAACTCAGGTGTACCTCAAGGAACAGTCTTGGGTCCACTACTATTTTTAATTTACATAAATGATTTACCAAATTGCATTAGTTCAGGAACAAAAGTCAGATTATTTGCAGATGATTGGATAATATATAGAACAATAAAAACAACACAAGACACAGATATTTTACCAAGAGAATTAGATGAATTACAGAAATGGGAATCAAATTGGAGCATGTCTTTCCACCCAGAAAAATGTCATTTGTTAAGAGTAACAAAAAAACTAAAACAAATTAATTTCACTTATCTTATTCATGGCAAACCAGTAACACAGACTAAAAACGCAAAATACCTAGGTGTTATAATAAATGAAAAACTGTCATGGAATCCACATATTGATGAAACTATAAAAAAATCCAACAAAGCATTAGGGTTTATTAAAAGAAATTTCTATAAATCAAATAAGAACATAAAACTAAAATGTTATTTAACCTTGGTTAGGCCAATAATAGAATATGCATCCTCCATTTGGGACCCCTCAACTCAAGAAAACATTAAGAAACTGGAACAAACACAAAATAGAGCAGTGAGATTCATAACAAACGAATATTCACATTTGACTAGGGTAACACCATTAGTAAAATCACTAAATTTAGAAGACTCAAAAGTAAAGTAGCAATTAAACACTGAACCATAATCTTCAAATACAAAAACAAAATTTAATAAAATACTCTGAAAGGCACAAAAATAAAGGCACATTCCTCGTCCCATATGCTAGGACAAATTTGTACAAATACTCCTTCTTCCCTAGTGCTATTAGAGCATGGAATGGGTTGCCTGAGCTAGCCAGAAAAAACAGTGACTTGGCAGAATTTAAGTCATTGGTTAATATGCATGACTAAATGCATGACGCGTAGGACGTAATCATCTTCTTTTTTGAAGTAACGTCTGTATTATATAAGATAAGATAATGACAGGTCCATCCATTCTATAGAGCTGTCATCCCATTGCATTCTCTGTCTGCCTCTTCTTCTTTTTCCTGGTACTGTTCCCTAAAGGAAGATCTTTGAAAGCCCTGAGGACCTTGTGATGTGGCCATAAAGTTTTAGTTAGCATTTTTTGACCGTGATCAGAAGGTCATCTTGGGGCCCATTTGGTTATGATCATGTAACTATTATCAACCTTAAACTTTATTTATTTTTTTTAAGTTAATTTTAAGTTACATTTTAATGTACACATGAAATTTGTTTGTATGTAGGCTATAGCAGCTGAGATGAGTTTGACTCCAATAGTAGTGGATGCCTGCACTCAGCCTGGTCTGTATGATAGACTGGATGATATACAAAAAGAGTTGGTCAAATGTGAAAAGGCCCTGGCGGAATATCTTGAAACTAAACGACTTGCTTTCCCTCGATTTTACTTTGTGTCATCTGCTGACTTGTTGGACATTTTGTCTAATGGCAATAATCCACCAGTGGTTAGTTGTTTGAATAGGCAGTAGTGTTTTACTATTTTACTTTCATTACCTCAATAACCACTATAAATAATTAAATAATCAGTAAATTGTTCATTAGCTAAAAGCCTTTAAGGCTATGTGGGACACAAAATTTAGATGAAAAGGTCAAAAATTTCGATTTTCAGTTTTAACCTAATTTAAATAGCCCAACCATTTCTGGACATAAAAATATCATTTTCATGATTGGCAAATAATTACTTTTTTTTTTTTTTTTTTTTTTTTTTTTTTGTACGGTATATACAGCTGTTTCTTTACCAATTTTTTTTTTTTTTTCGATTTTCTCAAAATAATATTTTTATTCACTATTTTACCACTCCTCCACTAATTCTGCATAGAAATCAATCAAACTTGTCCAGCTTATTATTTATACCATGTACAACAACTTCTATAAAATATTTTCTAAGTTTCAATTAATATTTTGTCTTTATTGCAATAAAATATTAGAAAAATGAAAAAAATTATGTTTATCTTTAGCAAGGTTAGAAAAACATTTCTAAAAAAAAAAAGATTTCTACTATATTTAAAAACTAATTTATAGCAAATGTACTGGAATGATTGGTCTACACATTGTTTATTTTGTTTGGCTATAGCTTAAATAGTTTTAAAGCCATAGCGATTTAAAAATGATAAACAATTATCCAATATAGTGGCCGTTGCCATGACAACCATTATAAGAAAACATTTTTAACCACATTTTTTTTATGTCCATTCACAGGGAGTATACATATAAAGTTTGGAGTAATTTGATTAATAAATAAAAAAAAAAGGTTTCAAGTGTCCCACATAGCCTTAAAACATTCATTCAGCTAATTGTAGGAAAATCCAACTTGTTTGAAATTTTATTTTCTGCACACCAGATAAACCTTTTTAATTAAAAAATAAAGACACAAATAGTGACATAAATTTGACCTTTATTAGAAATCCTTATAAGAGATAGTGAAGAAATTGAGGACTCATGGGTGACCAACGGCAAGATATGAAAAAGACATAGGGATCTCTGAACTGCTGACAGGGGTTGTGTTAAAGAATAAGGGCAAAACATTTAATCACATCTTCTTAGATTAATACTTAGGTTTTATCTGAATCTCCACATTTATACTTTGTTTTAGTTCTTGTTTTAAACTGTCTTACACTATAGGTTTACTAATGTTTCAGTACTATAGTTCTATCCGTTGATTTTTAGCGACCCTGAAAGGGGAATAGACACTATTAGTTTTGTGTGGTCTGTCTGTCCGTCCGTCCATCCCGTTTAGATCTTGTAAACTAGAAAAGATATGGAAAATCCAACATCATGATATTTTAGACCTTTCAAAGTTCT
>JAZGLO010002038.1:0-25327 GCA_036873155.1 Biomphalaria sudanica
GTTTTTGATCAATTAGATGTCCTATCTAATTATTTCGATTGAGCTTTAAAAAAAATGCTTAAATTGACTTAACAAAAGTTTATTTTAATCTCAATATTTCAAGGACTCGTCATTTCATGTCACTTCATGTTTGTAAAATAGCTATTTGGACCATAATACATTGGTCTAGAATATAAACATCATTATGACCATCCTGTTTTTTAAGAATTAGGTATCCAACTGAAAATATACAAAAACATATCGGGCAAAATACTCGGAAAGACCAAAAAAAAAAAGGCACATTCTTATTCTATATTCTAAAACCCGTTTTTACAAATGCTCTTTATTTCCTTGTGTCATTAGAGCATGGAATAAATATGGGATAAATATGAAAGTTAGGGGGAGGCGCGGTGGCTGAGTGGTAAAGCGCTGGTTTCATACCGGGGGACCCATGTTCGTATCCTAGTGAAGACGGCGATTTTTAATTTTGAGATCTTTGGGTGCCTCTGAGTCTTCCCAGCCCTAATGGGTACTTGACATTCATTGGGGAAAAGTAAAGCCGGGTGGTCGTAGTGCTAGCCACATGACACCCTCATTAAACGTAGGCCATAGAAACAGATGACCTTTACATCATTTGCCCTATAGACCACAAGGTCTAAAAAGGGAACTTTACCTTTTTCTAAAATGAGATTTATAAGGAGGAATACTCTATTTAACAGAGTGTCAAGAAATCATTAAGTTGGTAAACATTTTGATTAACTGAGAATAACGTTGAATCCTGTTAATTGGACCTCATCGAGAAGCACTCGTTATTATTGTCCTAATAACCGGCTTGTCCGATTAATTGAATTCGACTGTATACTATGATTCGTTTCTGTACTTTAGGATTCGGTCCGAATAAGTGGCTGGTCTGATTAACAGTTGGTCCAATAAACCAGTTTTTTTTTGTCTACTAGGATCGCAGTCACATTCGAAGCCCTAAACATCCATAGGAAGATTCTCTTTACCAGTCAAAGGCAAGCTTTGTTACAGACCTGCCAGATCACTTTCGATAAAGTCCTGTATTGAAGGCGTCATTATCCAGTTGATCGTTGGAAAGGCTCTTATCCAGCGAACACGCTTGGACCGGGGACTCTTCACCCATAGTTCTGTCTGAATGTTCCACAGCAGAATTGACAGAATTAGGACGACCGCTTCGCGTAGACCGCCACCGCTGCTCCACGTTCCTGGGCCCCACTCGCTATAAGTGGCCGAAGGCAGCGCTGACCGTGGAGAATTTGCCTCATTTTATTATATTGTAACTACTACTGTGCCACATCACCTTCGATGAAGTCCAGTAGGGAATCGGCGCCGTAGGCGCCATTATCCCGTTGATGGTTAGAAAGGCTTTTATCCAACCACCAGGCCTGGACATGGGGCTCTTCACCCTTGTCCTGTTTGAGGGCACCCAGCGGTAGACGGCCATATCGAGGGTCAGACCGGGCCGTGCCGCGTACACAGCGCACCGTCCCCGAGCTTCGTCACCCGCTATAAGTGTCAGGGACAGTGCTAACTGCGGGGAGCTTGTCTCATATTCCTATAATGTAACCGCCACTGTTCCGTGCGAGTGTCGCCAATCCAGCAATCTGGAACTGATGACGACACCCTTTGTGGAACGGCGTGGCGGACTTTTTGGACTGGGTTGCAGGTTACTTGTTCCATCCCCACCCCGAGTGAGATAAAAAAAAAAAAAAAAGCTCACCCAGGGAGACCTGCTAGAAGGCCTGGTTCGCTACTCGTACTTAGCCTATCCAGTTCCACCCCTGGACGTTTCCACCGGAGGGCCACGCTGAGGCGACGGGTAGCTGGAATATCCTCCGGGTGCCACACCACCAGAAAATTCCTCAGTTGACACTGTTAAAGGGGAGACTACAATGAATTATGATGATGAATGATGGATTTCCATCTAGCGCGACCCTAGGAGTGTCAGAGTATAAAAAATATTTTATTTCTATTATAATAATAATGGTGATAATAATAATTATTATTAATGTTATTATAAAAAAAACAAAAGTAATATTAATCTTGTCACTTACGTTTTTGGTTTGTTTTTGAGAAAACTTAAATTGATAATTAACTCTTTGAAATCATATAAATTTCATTTCAGAACATAAGTATTGCATTATACCCACACCTCTTATCACTCTGCATGGAAATGTGCGATGAATTTTTTAGATAGAATCGAATCCACATACTTCTAATGTATTCCAGTATCGATATTGAAAACTAAACGATACTCCCTCACAGAACCGCTGTCTTAACGGACTATTATTAAATTTCTATATCTCTTGGCATTTTGTCGAACTGAACACATATTGAACACAACTTCTAGATCTTGTGAGAAACGTAAACCTTGGCCATCGTCAGCTAGCCCCCAACTAAACCTGACACTGATGAGATAAGAAGTGGGACATTTGTGTGGTCAGTTCCGGAAACTCTGAAGTGTCCTTATGCTCGACATGTGGCCAGATAATTTATATAATGATGGCCAAAAACTGGTATAATTCTAGCAGCTTGGCTTCCATCTCCCTTATCTTAAGATAATACTTCAACAAATACTCCCCGACACTAAAATGCTTTATGTTTGCTCAGAATAGGAAGCCAAGAAGCTGGTGTAAAAGTCTGGCCAAGTGGAAGGAAGCTATTTAGGGGTTAAATTTTCTGTAACCTTTTACTGAATTGGTAACTTTTCTTAAATGTGTGAATGGTTGCCATAGCAACGAAAGTTGTTTTGTTTTATTTTTGTTTTGTATTATTGAAACAACTGAAAACTTGTGCTAGTATCCAAAATAACTTTTAAAAGTCTTAAGACGCAAAGAATAGATTGCAATAGGACATTAAGCGTAGTTGGCAAGTGAATGAATAAGGGAGATAATGTTTTCGATACTAGTTGTCGGGGCAGACTAGGCTTCATACGCTCAGTAGGCCGCAAGTCAAGCCAAATTAAAACTCTAAAAATAAAACCTACAGCCATCTGCTGCCCACGGCTGACATTTGGTCTAAAGAGTGGCTTTAGTCTTCGCAACCCATTTTCCACCATAAAAACACGCAGATATAGTGTTTTACAAAACCTACATAACTTCATTCATTCATTGTGATTAATTTCGATACCATAATCTCAAAATAGATATACACATATACGGATATTGCGTTTTTATCTAGAAAATGTGTAGGTAGTTTATTATTCTATAATTCAATTAAAAAAATAATTTCTGAATTGGATTTAGTTGATTTAAATTTCACAGATTCATGGCGTCTCTCGAAAGTTGTATCACTGCCATTAAGTCTACAATTTAGCATAGTCAAGCAAGAATAGTTGTCCTACTTTTGTTAGTATAAAGTTCCTTTTTCAGATGTTGAGATCTATAGGACAGTAATGTTAATGTCATCTGTTTCGTTGGCCAACTTTTAACGACCAACCACCTTTATTTTCTTGAACTAAAGTCAAGTACCCATTAGAGTTGGGTGAACTCAGGACGCCCTAAAATCCCGAAATTCAAAATCACAGTCTTCACCGAGATTCAAACCCAGGACCCCAGGTTCGGAAGCCACGCGCTTAACCACTTGGCCACCTCGCCCCCTTTTGTTAGTACATAATGTAATAAACATTTTGTATGTAGTCTGCTTTAAGGCAAAAAGAGGAACTCATAAATATTCTATTTCTCAGGGATATTAATTGTAAATTCTCTTTGAAACACTCATTTGGGCCCCCCATCACGTGGGAGCCAGAGGAATTTTCAAATTTGGACCACTTCCCACCTCCCTAGCTACGAACCTTGTTGGGGGGGGGGGGATTTTCAAGCACTTAACAGATAGGGTTCAAACTTGGAACTGTCGAGACAGCAGTTCAGAGCAGAAACAATACGACTAGGCAGCAATCCTAAACTTAAATGAGCGTCAAAAGACTTACAATATGATCTGCCACCCTTAATCAGAAAAAGATGATTTAAATGTCACCTTGGTATACATGTATCAATCTTACACTACTTTCTTGTTCACGTTAGAATTTAATAACATACAATATAACACACTTGTTTTAATATAATTTATAAAAAAATGTTTAAGTAGCTCGAGTGTTATACTATACGTCCTATTTTGTCTTTAAATAGAACTACTCAAGGGCGACAACTTACCAGAAAATGTGGAGTTGTCAAGGGCGTCACCTGACTCGGTGCTGCTGTTGCATGATGTGTTCAAGACGATGATGGTATTGGACACCATGAAGAGTCACTCGCCACTGGCCGCCAGGGAATACTTTAACCGCTTCACGTTTGGAAACACCATGGAGAGGTCCAAGCAGAAGGCCCGTTTGGAAGGGCAAAACAGCAAGCCGCCTGGAAGGGCAAAACAATGGGGCTGTCTGGGAGGGCTTAACAGCACCTCCGTATGGGAGTTCCAAAACAGCAGATCTGTCTGGGAGGTCCAAAAGAGCAAGTCGTATGGGAGGGCAGAGCAGCAGGGCCCGTCTAAGAAGAATAAGCCACTGGCCCGTCTGGGAGGTCAGAACACTAGATTCGTCTCTTGATCTTTAGTTGTTGGTCCTTTAACGCCTCAGTCTATTAGTACTGTTACTGGATGTAAGTACATACTGAATGAGTGAAGCAGGTGATGCTGTCATCTGTCATACTGTTTGTCTACAGTGTTAGTAATCTGTTGCCTCTCAGAGTTTAAGAAATTTTCCCAAGTTCAATTTAACTCGAGCTGTTTTCTTTCTTTGGTCACTTCCTTGACGTCAACTGGAGAAGAGAGAGAACATCAACAAATAAACTAACAATTTCCATAAACGTTTAATTTCCAAGCCTAGATTCCCATATTTTCGTTGTTTTTCCAGGTCCTTTTTTTCTTAAATTATGAGATAGTGGTACTGCGATATCAATTATGGTAGCGGCTTTTTTTTTTATCAATGAGAAGCAGATCAGGGCGATTAAAATCAACCGTTATTGTCGGTTAATATAGGCCTATCCCAGTAAAGCAGATGATAATATGGAGGAGTAGGCTATCCTTACCGATCAAATTATGTGTCAAAGCCAAGTGCTGTATTAACTTTGCAACTTGGCTATGGCGATCTAGGTAGGTAGATTCTGATAGGGCTGAACATCATTATTATTTTTTATTATTATTATCATTATTATTATTATTATTATTATTATTATGCGAACACGAACACGAACTAAAATTCATTTTCTGGCACTGCAAGAGTCGAGATTTCTTAGAGGAAAAAAAATTGATAGTAGTTCCTTAATCAGTTTCCACTGAGGAATTTTCTGGTGGTGTGGCAGGTCTGCAGCAGTGCCGCCCTCTGACAGGCAACGAGAATCTTCTAAGAAATGTTAAGGTCCTTGAAGGTGTCAGAGCGGTCAGTTGTTATTATCCTCTCAGTTTTCGATTTTGGTTTTCCTTATATTATGGGATAGTGGTACGGCGATGTTAATGATGATAGCGTTTGTTTTTTCTTCTTTTTTGTCAATAAACAGTACACCAGAGTGACTAAAATCCACCGTTTTGTTAGACGAAATAAATGTTAAAATGTTTAAGTGTTTTACATGTTTCGGATGTTCCTTCAGAGTTGAAGATAATTACTTCCTAGTCCAAACCTCCCACAGGACGACGGGGGATTGGAGCGGTCAGGGTTTGAACCCTGGACCATCGATAAATCTGAAGGACAGTCCAGCGCGCAAACCGCACGACCAGGCAGTCTATCAAACTGTAATAAGGAATCTGTTGACTCAAGGAACTCTTGTGGCGAGTATTTGTATTATTAGAGTTATTATTTACTTGCTGACAAGCATGTTGGTGAAGCGCATTCAAAACCAATCTAGCGCCATTATTTTAACCAAGTTTTCCATCTTAATAATTGATTAGACGCACGCGTTTCCACTCGCTAAAAAAAAAATTTCTAGTTTTGAAATGAATATAAAATGTCGAAAGACCACTACAAAAAAAAAAAACAAAAACAAAAAAAACTAAATCCTGTTCAAAAAAAATATTGAAGTTTGAAATTTTCTTGAAAGATTTTGAAACTTTTTTTTTTCCTATTAAAAAAAAGGTTAATTAAATAAAATTCCTCTTACAATAAACCATAAATCTAACAAGAAAAGAAAAAATAAATGCCTGAGAAAAAAAGAACTAAAGAGTATCGTCTCTATCTAAAAAGAGGATGGCAACATGAAAATCCTCTACTTCTTCTTCTAGCCAGCTTTATTGCTGCCAAGAAAAAAAAATTGTGCTGTTTTCTGCCGTACAGGGTGTTGGTTATGTTGGGCTGTAGTGGAAGTAGGGTCTGCCTAAGGTGGATTAGGGAGGGGCATTCAAAGAGGATATGGTTTACGGTTTCATGAGGGTGGGTGCAGTGTCTACAAAGGGGAGTTGTGTGGAGTTTTTTTTGTTCAGATGGTAATATAACAGAGGTGTGTGTCCTGTTCTTAGCTGGAAAATTGTAGAGTGTTCTTTGCGGGGGATGAAGTTAATACTGTCCAGTTTGTTAGACAGTCATTTCTTTGTACATGGCTCTGCCTGTGTTTCCTGATGGCCATTGGTTGACCTACTCCTTTTTGTGATTGTTGACTAACATTGACCTAAGGGTGAGGTAGTTAAACTGGTCTATCTGGTTGTTCCATAGATGATCCTGCCTTTGATAGCTTATCTGCCTTTTCATTTCCCATGATGCCAATGTGTCCAGGGATCCACTGTAGTGTGATATTGATATTTAATTTTGATATTTTTTGATGGATTATCACTATTAGTATTGTCAACTCTCTTGGGCTGTTTGAGGTGCTGCTGTTAAGTGCTTGCAGAATAGATTGGGAGTCTGTAAAGACAACAATATCTGATGGTGATTGCACTCCTTCATATAATATGTATTCCACTGACTGTAGTACAATGGTAATTGCCTCAATTTCGGCTTAAACGTTTGAGCAGTTATCGCCACAGAGTGCACTTATTTCAAAGTAAGAAGGGATAGAGTGAATGAATAAAAAATGCTTTAAAAATATCTCATCTTAAGGGAAAGAACTCAACGTTTAAGACAATATATTTCAATACAGTAAGATTTATTACCCATTTCAATACCAATACAAATAAGTAACTATCAAACATCATATTAATAAAACGCTTTATTTTTTTTTATAATTCATTTTATATTATGGACATTGAATTATTGTGCAAAGTTTCAACTTGATCCGAGAATGGGAAGTGGGTGAAATAATGTGTTCAAAATTTGAACCAGACAGACAGAAAGATTGAGTTGAAAAAAGCTTTGAAAAGAGAGAGAGAGAGAGAGAGAGAATAGACACAAAGATGGCACTAGATGAGAGAAAGAGACGTTAAGGGAACATATTTAATAATAACTAAACTTTCATCCGAGAGATAAGTCCCAACCTTTCTGCCCTCTGATCACGAGAAGGGAGGTAAGGGGTGGGGTGGCATGCCCCAATCCTGAAATAGAAACTCTTAGATAAATCACAGTTAATGAGGAAATCTGAGAATTATTAAATTTTCTTTAACGCAGCAGCCTCTTGATCGGAAGCGTCTCATTGCCGCACTCTCTCTCAGTGTTGTGTGTCGTGTTGTTTCATGCCTTATATAAATGGAGTTTCCGAAAGATGATGTAGTTTATCAATAAGTCAACTATGGGGAGACTTAACGACAACACTATTAATAACTGACAAGGAAGTGAAATGTCAATTTTTGGCCGTTATTATTTTGTATCATCAATTTTATATGCCGTAAATAGTCGGTTCTTAAAGGCCAAAGTAAAGTGTAAAGTTTCCCTTTCAGACCTTGTGGTCTATAGGGCAGATGATGTCAATGTCTTCTTTTTCTGTTTCTGTGGCCTACGGTTAACGAAGGTGTCCTGTGTCCAGCACAACGATCAACTGCCTTTACTTTTCCCCAACTAACGTCAGGTACCCATTAGAGCTGGGTGGACTCAGAGACGCCCGAAGATCCCAAAATTAAAAATCCCAGTCTTCACCAGGATTCGAACCGGGAGCAAAAGTCTTTAAGAAAAAAATTCAAACTTTGTTCACTAAGAGGGTATTGGATCCTTTTTTTTTAACATAAGTGGAAAGTTTGGGTACAATTTGTTTAGTTCTACAAAGTGTAGTATGGAACCAATGTAAAGAACTGTTTCTTTTCAGTTCTTCAACTGTACTTAAAGCACACCTAGTGAGAGAAAAGCGTCGCTAGGGTTGGCGACACCTGGTGCGATTCGCCAATGATGTCCTCCACTTTCCAAAACACCTTATACAAAATAAAATTTCCCAGTACAATGAGTCATTCTTTTGTTCTATTTTAAAACCCAGTAAAAAGCGCTAATTACCTGAATTCATTTATTAATAAATAATAAAGTTCGCACTGATGCATTTTTAAACATTAAATGTCTAACATTTAGCTGTCACTCCATTGAGGTTGTCATCAGAAGTGACCCACACCCCTCGCAGCCCCCCCCCCCCCACCTAATGACACCACTTCTTGATGAAAGGTCACTTCGAAAGACGGTTGCGGCATCTTTCTACACAACAAAAGGGACACTATTTAGGGTCAAATGGTTTTTACAGAAAGCATTTTCAATTTTGATTGTTTTCAATGTAGTTTGTATACAGACATTCAATGTTCTGTAGCATATTGCTGTTGGAACCATTTCAAACCTTATACTCTGAGAAATTGAAACTAAACAAGTTTATCTCTAGTAAAATACAGTGTTACGTATCTAGGCGTTTGTTTTTTTCTTTCGTTGACCTGTTGCGGTCGAGAGACGGGGAGGTTGTCTGCCCCTTGTGTAATAAGTTTTTTTTTTTTTTTTTTTTTATTCGTCAAGCCACACAGACAGTGACCGGTCCTTGACCTGTGTGTGTACCTCTGGTTGAAAGGAGGGTGTTTTTTTTTTCTGTCTCTTTGAAGAGCGTTCTAGATCTGGGAAATTGATGACGTATTTGTTTCGAGAAATTCCTAGATTTGTCTTGAAATCGACGCGCGGTATATTATATAAAGACCGCCCGCGTGACGTTGACAGACAGACATACGGAGACAGCCGTGGGACAGAATAGCGGAGACATTGCGCGACCCGTGCGTGGTATACCAATTTATCGTGTAAGTTAATATTTTTTTTAAGGCCTTGCTTGCTTGTATTTGTAATTACATTTTCAAACTCTTGTATTGTAATATTTTTACATGTCATTTTTGTAAAAGGGTTTTGGTCAACACATCAATTCTGTATTAGTGTATTGAGTAAATGTTTATTTTTCTTTCTTGTAACTTTATATTTGATTAAACATTAAGTTGATAGTTTACCTTCCGATTTCATGTGTAATTTTTTTTGTTATTCATTGTAAGTCTTTGATTAAATTCAGACTTAAGATAAGTGACACAACTCCTTTTCTATTGTCACGTTCCCCTAGGCAAGCCATTTAAAAGTAGAATTCAATTCGTAATACGTGACAAAAGAAGTTTGGGGGCTCGTCCGGGATATTTTTCTGAACCTATTTTCGTCTTACTTGAGTAATTTTGTAAAGGCGAAGTTGACTTTAACAAAATTTTTTTTTTTGTGTCAAAGAGTCGGAAGTAAAGTATCAATAGTATTGACCAAACTCTCTTAAGGTTTTTTGTTGTACTGATTTTGTACTGTATATTTACATTGTATACATTTTTTGCTTGTAATAGTTGTTAGTTAGTCATGGATATTCAGGTTTTCTTGCAAATCCCTCTGTGGAAGAGCTTGATGCTTTTACTAGGAAGGAACTGGTCCTTATTTCTAAACATTTAGGGTTAAAAATAAAATCAAATGCCCTTAAACAAGAAATCAGAGATAACATTGTAATCCATTATGTAGACGAGGAAGTGTTTTCTGAAGACCTTTTAGAAACCCTTAGACCCGATGAGGGTAAATCAGATGTAGAACTTCAGATAAAATTAAAACAAATGGAAATAGAAGCCCAGTTAGCTTTAAAAGAGAAGGAAATTATCTTGGGGAAACAAAAAGAATTAGAGCTTGCAGCGGCTAGAGAGCAAGAAATTAAACAAAAAGAATTAGAGCTTGCAGCGGCTAGAGAGCAGAAAGAAATGGAAATAGAAGCCCAGAAGGAAATTAAACAAAAAGAATTAGAGCAGAAAGAAATGGAAATGAAATTACAAATAGAGTTAAAAAAATTAGAGTTAGCTGCTAATGTAAGACCAGATTCTTCCCCTGCCAGTCATACTGCTGAAGCAACAAAATTTTTGAAAATAATTCCACGCTTTAATGAAGCCACAATTGACAATTATTTTCCACAATTTGAACTTGCTGTGAAAAATTTTAATGTACCTGAAACTTTGTGGCCCACTTTGCTGCAAACAGTTTTGACTGGTAGAGCTGCAGAGGTATTTTGTTCTTTGACCATTGAACAACAAAAAGATTATAATGTTGTTAAGGCCTTAATTCTTAAGGCATATGAACTTGTTCCGGAAGCTTACCGAAAGCAGTTCAGGGATTGTCGCAAATCGGATGGCCAAACCCATGTAGAATTCCTGCGGGAAAAGGAGCGACGCTTTGAGAAATGGCTCACTTCCAAGGAAATCGGCACCGACTTTGCCAAATTCAAGAACCTAATGCTGATGGAAGAGTTCAAGAGTTGTGTGCGGCTGGACGTCCGTACGCATATAGCTGATCGTGGCGAGGAAGATGTGCACAAGGCTGCAGTGTTGGCAGACGATTATATAATATCACATCAATTTGCCAAGTATACGACGGATGTCAAGCCAAAACAAGTCAAACAGCCTGAGTCCATTGCTAGCAACTCATCAAGAACAGCAGTACAAATGACAGAAAACCTACTACAAGTAAAGCTACTTGTTCCTACTGCAAACGAGAAGGCCATAAAGTTGACGATTGTTGGAAACTGAGGAAGAGAAACGAAAAAGCTCCTTCAAAGTCAGCGCTTGCACAGTACAGTGGTCGTCGAGGTTTACTCCCTCATCCTCAAGTCATATCAAGAATACCTCGACACCACCTGTTTCAAATGTATTGACTGTACAAGACTCTCCGAAAATGTCTCCACGGTGTTCAAATGACTCAACAGTGAGTTCTTCAAATTCATCTTTACGATGTTCCAATGACTCAACCAAGAGTTTTTCAAATACATCAAGCCGATGTTCCAATGACTCAAACAAGAGTTTTTCAAATACATCAAGCCGATGTTCCAATGACTCAAACAAGAGTTTTTCAAATACATCAAGCCGATGTTCCAATGACTCAAACAAGAGTTTTTCAAATACATCAAGCCGATGTTCCAATGACTCTATCCAGAGTTCCCATAATACATCACACCGATGTTCCAATGACTCTATCCAGAGTTCCCATAATACATCACCCCGATGTTCCAATGACTCTAACCAGAGTTCCAATAATACATCACCCCGATGTTCCAATGACTCTATCCAGAGTTCCCATAATACATCATCCCGATGTTTCAATGACTCTATCCAGAGTTCCCATAATACATCATCCCGATGTTCCCATGACTCTATCAAGAGTTCCCATAAGACATCACCCCGATGTTCCAATGACTCCATCAAGAGTTCTCCAAATACATCCACAAGATGTTCTACTGACTCAAGAAAGAGTTTCTCCACTGCGTCTCCTAGAGATGTCAATGACTCCAGCGAGAGTTCGACCCAAGTCCAGTCTGCATCAACCAAAATTGATGTGTTATTAGAGGATTTTAAGCCTTTCATTTCGGAAGGATTCGTATCACTACCCGGTGATTCTACAAGTCTACGACCTATCACCATTTTGAGAGACACAGGTGCCTCACAATCGTTACTTTTAGAGGGTATCTTGCCCTTGTCTAAATCATCATCGACTGGGAAGAGCATCCTGTTACGAGGCGTAGAGCTTGGATGTATAGATGTGCCTCTACATCTAATCGACATAAAGTCAAATCTCATTACTGGACCGGTGTTGTAGGTGTCCGACCAACATTACCATTGGAAGGCATCTCGTTGCTGTTAGGCAATGACTTAGCAGGTGGAAAGGTGATAGCCGAACCCATCGTCACTCAAACACCCGACTTATCTGCCACCCCCGAGGAAGACCTAGAGTTATATCCAGCGTGTGCAGTAACAAGGGCAATGAGGTTGAAAGCATCTCAAGAAGAGAACGTCGTCAAAGCCAACAGTAACCAAGATGATGTGGACTTGAGCACCACATTCTTTGCTTCTCTTGAAGAAGAACCAACGCCAAATTCTGAAAAGCCGGCATCAACTCGAAAACAGTTGATTGAGGACCAAAAGAAGGATCCAGAGCTCGCCAAACTCCGAGAAACCGCCATGACATCACAAGAGGCAGAGCTAGCATCAACGTGCTACTACATCAAGATGAGATGCTCTTCAGGAAATGGAAACCTCCAGACGCATCCAACGAAGAAGAATGGAGAATATGCCATCAAATCGTGTTACCAGAAAGATACCGAGCGTACATCATGAATCTGGCTCATGACACACCAATGTCAGGTCATCTCGGCATCCACAAGACATACCACAAGATTATGTCACACTTCTTCTGGCCACGTTTGAAGAAAGATGTCATCCAGTACTGCCGATCCTGTCATGCCTGTCAGATGGTTGGCGGGCCAATCAAAAGATCCCTGTTGCTCCTCTGAAGCCGATTCCAGCCTTTGAAGAACCTTTCAGCAGAGTACTTATTGACTGTGTTGGTCCTCTCCCAAGGACAAAAGCTGGCAACCAATACCTGTTGACCATTATGTGTGCTTCAACTCGTTTTCCTGAGGCTATTCCTCTAAGGAACATAAAAGCATCAAACATTGTGAAGGCCTTAATCAAGTTCTTTACTCTATTTGGTCTACCAAAGTCCATCCAATCGGACCAAGGAACGAATTTCACGGCCAATCTTTTCAAGCAAGTCATGACTCAGTTGGGCATCAAACACTGCATGTCGAGTGCGTATCATGCCGAGTCGCAAGGCGCTCTTGAGCGATTCCATCAGACTCTCAAGAACATGATCCGAACCTATTGCTTTGAGCACGAAAAAGACTGGGACGAAGGAATCCACATGCTACTGTTTGCAACCCGTGAATCCGTCCAGGAATCGTTGGGATTCAGCCCTTTTGACTTAGTCTTTGGCCATTCGGTGCGCGGTCCCTTGAAATGTATAAAAGAGACTTTGTTGTCACCAACAGCCACTGAAGGACTTTTAGACTATGTAATTAAGTTTAAAACTAGACTTTATGATGCTTGTGTTCTGGCCAAAAATAACTTACAAAACACCCAATCCAGCATGAAACGCTGGTATGATAGAAAGGCCCGTGTTAGAGAATTTTCTCCCGGGGATAAGGTGCTTGTATTTTTGCCCATACCAGGTCAACCCTTGCAAGCCAGATATTTTGGTCCCTATGAAATTGAGACCAAAATTAGTGACCTCAATTACACAATCAAAACCCCTGACCGTAGGAAAAAGACTCAGCTATGTCATATAAACATGCTGAAGCCTTATGTATCTCGGCCAGATCACTCAGATAAGAGTAATTGTGTTTTAAATACAGTCAAAAGTTGTTCAAATAGCCATGTTTCTCCTATTGATGATGATATTGTAAAGGAGAAATTTGGACAATACAAAATCCCTAATTCTTTTGTATTACAGAATTTGGATGTAAAACTGTCTCATCTGTCTTCGACAGAAAGGCCAGTTATCCTGAAGCTCATTAATGAATTTAATGACATTTTTTCTGATGTACCAAAACAGACTAATGTTATAATGCATGATGTAGATGTTGGCGAGGCTACTCCAGTCAAGCAGCATCCTTACAGGGTTAACCCTGAAAAACTTGCCATACTTAGGTCAGAAATCAAGTATATGCTTGAAAATGACCTCATTGAACCAAGTTCCAGTAGCTGGAGCTCCCCATGTGTCTTGATACCTAAACAGGACAAGACTTATCGTTTTTGTACAGACTACCGTAAGGTAAATGCTGTCACAAAGACCGATTCGTTTCCTATCCCTAGGATAGACGATCTCATATATCGTATTGGTGACGCTAAGTACATCACCAAAATAGACCTACTTTCAGGTTATTGGCAGGTTCCCCTGACTGATAGGGCAAAGGAAATCTCCGCCTTTGTCACCCCTGATGGTCTGTACCAATACAAAGTGATGCCATTTGGCATGAAGAATGCTCCTGCCACTTTCCAGAGAATGATAAATGCCCTGCTTGCTGACATGGAGAATTGCCACGCATACATAGACGATGTAGTAATTTTTAGCCAAGATTTTTCTAGCCATTGTAAACAACTGTATTGTCTTTTTACTAAACTGTTACATGCAAAAATTACTGTAAACCTGAGTAAGAGTGATTTTTGCCAGGCTTCAATCCAATACTTAGGCCATATTGTAGGACAAGGCCAGGTGAAACCTGTAATGGCCAAAGTAGAAGCTATCCAAGCCTTCCCTATCCCTGCTGATCGGAAACAACTCCGAAGATTTTTGGGAATGTCTGGATATTATAGAAAATTTTGCGAAAATTTTTCTGTCATTGCCAGTCCTTTAACAAAACCTCCTGAGAAAGAACGTCCGATTTACTTGGACGGATGAATGTCAGAAAGCCTTTAACCAAATCAAGCAGATATTATCTAGCTCCCCCATTTTGATGGCTCCTGACTTCGGAAAACCTTTTAGGTTAGCTATTGACGCCAGTGACACAGGTGTTGGGTCAGTCCTTTACCAAGAAGATAATTTCCAAGTAGAGCACCCTATTTGTTTCTTTTCCAAGAAATTTAATAGACATCAAAGAAATTATTCTACTGTGGAAAAAGAATGTCTTGGGTTGATTCTTTCTATACAACACTTTGATTTTTATATCAGTGGGTCCAGATGGCCACTGGTTGTATTTACTGACCATAATCCCCTTACATTTATCCACAAAATGTCTGGCAAGAACCAACGACTTCTCAGGTGGAGTTTATTTTTACAAGAGTACAACCTAGATCTTAAACACATAAAAGGCAGCGAAAATGTTATCGCCGATGCCTTATCTAGATTGTAAAAGTATTTTGATGTATTTTTTTTTATATATATATCATGATAAATACATTCTGTAATGTAAATATTTTTTTTTAATTCTAAAAAGATTTCCATTTCGTGGAAATGTAAACTTTTTATTTTTAGGGGGGAGGTGTTACGTATCTAGGCGTTGTTTTTTTCTTTCGTTGACCTGTTGCGGTCGAGAGACGGGGAGGTTGTCTGCCCCTTGTGTAATAAGTTTTTTTTTTTTTTTTTTTTTTATTCGTCAA
This sequence comes from Biomphalaria sudanica, assembly GCA_036873155.1. Taxonomy (NCBI): domain Eukaryota; kingdom Metazoa; phylum Mollusca; class Gastropoda; family Planorbidae; genus Biomphalaria; species Biomphalaria sudanica. The sequence continues at coordinate 15,298 of JAZGLO010002038.1, forward strand.
GCCACACAGACAGTGACCGGTCCTTGACCTGTGTGTGTACCTCTGGTTGAAAGGAGGGTGTTTTTTTTTCTGTCTCTTTGAAGAGCGTTCTAGATCTGGGAAATTGATGACGTATTTGTTTCGAGAAATTCCTAGATTTGTCTTGAAATCGACGCGCGGTATATTATATAAAGACCGCCCGCGTGACGTTGACAGACAGACATACGGAGACAGCCGTGGGACAGAATAGCGGAGACATTGCGCGACCCGTGCGTGGTATACCATTTATCGTGTAAGTTAATATTTTTTTTAAGGCCTTGCTTGCTTGTATTTGTAATTACATTTTCAAACTCTTGTATTGTAATATTTTTACATGTCATTTTTGTAAAAGGGTTTTGGTCAACACATCAATTCTGTATTAGTGTATTGAGTAAATGTTTATTTTTCTTTCTTGTAACTTTATATTTGATTAAACATTAAGTTGATAGTTTACCTTCCGATTTCTTGTGTAATTTTTTTTGTTATCATTGTAAGTCTTTGATTAAATTCAGACTTAAGATAAGTGACACAACTCCTTTTCTATTGTCACGTTCCCCTAGGCAAGCCATTTAAAAGTAGAATTCAATTCGTAATACGTGACAACAGCGTCAATTGTTCCAACAAACTTAAGAGTAATAAAATTAAAATCAAACATATACAAGTTTTTTTCAACAGAATATCAAACACTCATCACGCATGTCCTCATTTTGAAAGAACTGTAATGGACTGAATAAGTGGACATTGATACAGGAGTTATCCTTGTTAATTGGGTGTTATTTTTGGCTACAATTTGTCTTTGTAGTAAAATCACTTGTTTAACCTCCAAGTGGCGACACAGCAGTGGATTGGTAGAAGAGGTACTAAGGACCTTGCTCTCTGTGCTTGGCCTGCCATGTACGCCGAACTCAAAGTGTTGTGACTTTTTCCTGTGAGGGTAAGTATATGCCAGCTTGTATTCTACCAGTACATAACAATGACATGAAAGATCCGAATAAGAACTGCACTCAGCACAGTGGACGGGCCCGATGGGGACATTCTAAAGCGCGTTAGGAAGAAATGTTTATATAGGCTTGATGAAATCCGCGACATTGAACTTTTGTATAGCATGAAATACAATCTTTAAAATTATATAATACGCTTGTGTCCAGCTAGGTATCAATTTTTTTCAAATATATCGCAATGGTTTAGGCGCATTCTTTTTCTTTAAAGTCCTCCTGTATTTCACATCCATCTCTTTTGTATCTTTTAATTCAGTAGAATGAATGACAAGATCTTGCAGAAAAAGATAAAACCACAGAGCTAATAAACTCTAATCTTATCTCCTTTATCTCGTGCACTCAGTCACATTTGATTATTTATTCATTATTTTGTTCCTACCGTAATCAACTTTAATACTTTCTCTCTCCTCTAAAATCCTTCCATTCATATTGTCAAATATTGTAATCTTTTTCGTTACGTTTTCAGCTATACGCTATTAAGAGGAGCACATTCCATACACATTTAAACCTATTGACATACACAGTCATTTGGAATAAAAAAAACACTATATTTTTTACTATATATTTTAAACCAGTCAAAGGACAACTTTTATATCTTAAGTTTAGAGTCCACAGACGAACTTATAAAAATTTGGACGTGACTTTAAGCTTTAAAATATTATTTGTTAAAGACTTGAAGGACAAGAAAATAGCAATATTTTTAGTATCGTCGGAGGCAGATTTAAATGAAGAACGAATGTTACTCCAATAAGTTAATAAACAATTCTAGATATCTAAAATGGTATATATAGAATAAAATGTAACATATATAATCACAGACCTATCATCTTAATATCCTATCAATATTTTTTTCGCTTGCAAATGTGCGATCTATGAGTGGGGGGGGGGGGGGGCAGATGATGTAAAGCTCATCTGTTTCTGACATTTTAAGAGGGTGTTATGTGGCCAGCACAACGATCAACCTCATCTACTTCCCCGACGTATGTCAGTTACCTATTATAACTGAGGGGGGGTGGACTTGGGGGCGTCCAAAACAAAAAAAATCCCGAAGTTCAAAATCATAGTCGTCATCGGGATTTATTAGTATTTTATAGCTTTTATATAGCGCTACTTTCATGCTTATAGCATGCTCAGAGCGCTTTTGGTCGAATCTCGTGGACCAGTGGGGGGGGGGTATCTAGGAGTTGGCTTTAGGCGCTCAGTAAACACAACTCTGCCCGAGTCGGGTGTCTAACCTCGAGCCCCCTTCTAGGTAGCCAAGCCAAGCCAAGTTCAAGCGCACTTGACCTCTCGACCACGCTTCCCATTTAAGCTCGATACCTCTCAGTTCGTCAAGCGCTATACCACCCAGCCACATTTTTAGTACTTTCTGTATAACATTTTGTGTCACTCAAAAGTGTACAAACAATAACGTATATTTCTAGCATAAGTTTCCAAAGATTATTTAAATAGATATTTGTGTCATATATTCAAGGTTATACTTTTAAACAATTTAAACAATTTATGATCGTTTATCTGGTTTCCAAGCACCGCTATGTTTAATAGGATGTTATGTAAGACCGGTATAGAAGTTCTAAACCTTTTTAATTAAAAGACTATTTATTTATTTTTTTACCAGAAGTCTGCAATATGGACGTTTTGTGACCTAGACCCTGGGTCGGCAACCTGCGGCTCGCGAGCCACATGCGGCTCTTTGGGTGTGAAGCTGCGGCTCTTTAGTTCCATACGCAAGCATTATATATTTTATCGAAACATTTATTAAAATAGTTCTGTATCGTTTAACAATGATTACACACGTCGTCACTGTCTGTAGATATTCTCGAAGGACGGCGTCGTCGGGTGTTTCCATGTAGGTTTAATTCGACGGAAGTCGAAACGCATCTTCACCACGTGCTTTGACTGTGACGTATAGTTTGTTGTTTCAAGTAAATGAGTTAGAAGTGATTCATCTTCTCAAAGCTAGAACCAATCAACAAGTAATGCTCATCTGGCAAGATTTGCGGTACCACTAGAAATTGCACAAATAGGCAAACCACTTTCAGATGGTGCGTATGTCAAAGACTGCTTCCTACGTGCGTCTAAAGAACTGTTTCGTGATTTAAAAAAAACACCAGAAAATTTGGGAAAAAAATCCGAAAGATTTGCCACTATCCGCTAAAACAGTACAAGATAGAATAGCTTAAAATATCTTCAAATGTAACATATTTGCAGGTGGAAGATATTCAACTTTCTTCTGCCTTATCACTTGCGACATAAAAGACACGGCACAAGTTGACCATTTTGTCAGGTATATGTCTTCTCAAGGTCCAAAAGAAGATCTTCTCGGATTGCTATTCTCTTGACAAACTAGCGGGGACGATAGAGCGAATGCTTGCAAAAATGCTTTGAACACATTAAGATCGAGTTGAACAGAAGCGTTTAAACAGCAATTGATGGAGCCAGAAGTTTGACAGGAAAAAATAAACAAGCAACAACGATTCTTCGGAGCAAAATGTCTAAATCAGTATCGCGATAAAATCAGTGACATGAATTACTTCAGCACAGTAACAAAAGAATCAAAGATGAATTTCTTGACAGATTTGAGCAACTCAAAACCAACAAAACCATTCAAAACATTCCTGGTATATCCTTTCAACACAAATAGTAACAAAATCCACCTTGAGCCATTTGGAATTAATACTGGATCTCTAGAAATGCAATAGATCGATTAAAAAAGTAAAGTTTTGTGGGGTGCAAAATTTGCAGTCACGAAGCAAGTTGGAAAAGTTGGAGGTCCAGAAATGTATGTACGTTACGCAACAAAAAGTGACAATTTTAAAAGAAATGTCTCGAGCTGAGGCACTTAGCCTATATTCGACGCATGGAATAGTCTTCTGAATGCTACAGTGAGGTGAAGTTGGTATTTGAAGCTGTAAATGAAGGTTGAATGGTGTAACGTTGCAGAATGCGAATGACGTGTAATGCTGGGTTCTTGCTTCCTGAAGCACTCTTGACACGTGACAAGACAAATACTATAAACTGACCTAAGTCCGTTTCAGCAGCAAATATGAAGTTTATTTTACAGCACAATAATAATAATACTGCACTCCTTGTTAGTGCTACAAGTCAAGAAATAATAAACAATCCTATCCGCATAACAGCGGCATCAAATGTATCCAATATATGTTAGTTACAAATCACGTCCGCATCTCAGCTGGTAACACTGTGCAGAAATATAGATCAACTACTACATGTCTCAAAAGACCACTGGCAACAACTGCCCACAAGTTACTTTCTAACTGAAATTACTACAGACTTTTCTAAGTCGCTACTGTCCATCCCGGACCAAAATATACTTGACCACTCGGTCCAAAGAATACCACTTGACTTAACTAACTTGACTTCACTTGTCTGCTTTACTTGGCTGACTGACCTCAAAGTCAACTTTATTCATTCTACTTCCGGTTTTCTACATCAGGAATTCCACGTGTCTTTTAAACTCTTAACATGACGTGAACTTTAGATCATGCAATGTCAACTCAGACTGCGACAGAAGCACTGACTTTGGATCGACATATTCGTGCGAGCAAGTGTTTATTTGTATGAATATAATTAAAACTAAAGTAACAAGCCAACTAACAATCGAAAATTTAGAGTCGTGTTTGAAACTAAAAATAAGTTATGAGCCAATTTTGTAAACCTAATTTGTTGTTAAAAACATGTATATATGAATTAATAGATTTGTTTTTGTAATTGGAAAATTATTTATGCTAGTACTATTTATTGTTGGCAAAAAAAATGTGTGACTCTTTAAAAACTTTAAAATTTGGTAAATTGTAATTTTTGGCTCTTTCAGCTCAAAAGGTTGCCGACCCCTGACCTAGACCTTGACTGCCTTTGACATTTCGGAGATTTCTTTCCTTTCTGCTCGTTAGTCCCCAAGGAAATGACCGTGAATCAGAGGTGGACATTACTGGACACGGGTTGAAGTAAGATGTGTTTTGTTAACACCAAGAGAGAGTAGAAGAAAAAGAACCAGATGGGGAGTAGCTAGGAATTTTCCATCGTTTTGTGGCCCGGGGGCTTGACCACTTTGGGGGTTAATTTTTAGTGTAAAAAAAAAAACAACTCATTTCGAGGCCACCCTCAAGTGGGGGCCCGGGGGGATTCTCAAATTCTCCCTCTCCTCCCCCTCATCATAGTTACGCCTCTGAGAACCAGGCTGACAAATGCTGACACCTGAGATGAACTCCAATTGGTGACAAGGCAGGGAGACCTAGGACTCCCGTAGTGCCCTGGTAAGGAACTCTGCTGTTTGGCGTAGTGCCTCATAGCTTCCATACAAACACAATGAACCACTGGATACGTCTTCCCGCAGCTCGCGGAGCTGCGGACACTCTTGCAAGACGTGCGCCACCGTCTCTTCTGATTCCCCGCAGTGTCGGCAGCGGGCATCAAAATTTGGTCGGAACCGGGCGAAGTACGCACCTATTGGGCAGTGTCCCGTGCGCCACTGCGCTATTATTGTTTGTTCCGACCTTTTTAGCCTCCACCACGGGTCCTCTCGATCTGGGCGTCGCATGTGCTGCCAGACTCCCCTGGCAGTGTTGGAGTCATCCCAGGATTTCAACCACTTTTCATGCACCCACTCTCGTATTACTGTGGTAGCCTGTTTAAACGTACTTGGTGATTCGAAAGTGGGTACGGCCAGCGCTCCTTCTCGTGCTAGAGCGTCAGCCACGGCATTGCCCCTCACGCCGCAGTGCGAGGGCACCCACTGCATAAAGATGACAGCTCCAATAAATAGGCGGATGTTATTTGCGGCGCCTAATGCCTCTTCCACCAGTTCGGACTTTCCCCCTAAGCCAGCCATGGCTTGGAGGCAGGATTGGGAATCGGTAACCATTACAACGGTAGTCGCAACGGTTATGTTTTCACGCAATTTTTGGAGCAGATATTTGAGTGTATATGTTATTGCCGAGATTTCAGCATCAAAGCTACATGCAGCGAGGCCGCATGTGCCAGATAGCTTGTCTGGTTCGAGGTCTGGGTAGCAGATATAGGCCCCATACCCAGCTCTTACGGGGTCCTTCATGACCGACCCGTCTGTGTAGCAATAAATGGCGTTGGCCGGGTAGGTCTTTAATGTTTCCATTGCCATTTTCCTTAGTAAGTCCGGGTGTGTGTGTCTTTTTGTGGCCCCCTCCAACCCGTGTATGGTTAGATTGATGGGAGGGATGGGCTGTCTCCTCCAGGGCGGGCACGTGCCTATCCGTCGGATTGGGACCCTGTCAGTGGAGAGACCAGCTTGTGCACTCAAATTTGTAGCGCAGTGCATAAATGAGGTCCGTTTAATCCGGTTTTTAACTCTCCACCGAGTGACTAGAGTATGGGTCGGTAGCCCTGGTTCGCCCCTTTTGTAGCGTTCCAGGGCCGTTAGCACGGCGCGCTCTCTCCTCAGGCTGAGAGGAGCCACGTTGGACATGATTTCTGCAGCGGAAGTTGGGCTCGTTCTATAGGTGCCGCAAATGAATCTAAGAGCCTGGGCCTGTACACGATCGAGTGATTCGAGGGCCGTCTTGCTTGCGTACACCTGCACGGGCAGGCTGTACTCAATTTGGGACCTGACGGCCCCCGTGTACAGAGTGCGTAGCATGTCAGCTCGGGCGCCCCACTTGGTACTGGCTAGCTTTCTGAGTAACCCTAACTTCTCCGAGGCTTTTCTTTCAACGTCCTGGATGTGCAAGTGCATTGAGAGCTTTCTATCTAGTGTGACTCCTAGATATTTTGGCGTGTTTTCACGTTGGAGTCGCAGCCCACCGAGTTGAAGCTCGAATGGGGCTCCAAGAATGTCGATTCCCAGGCTGAACAGGCACCAGGTCGTTTTGGCAACGTTGATTCGTATCTGCCATTTTGAACAATACGAGGAGATGGTATGGAGATCGGCTTGTAATGCTGCCTGGATTTGGTCAGCTTTCTTCCCGGTTGACCAGAGGACAATATCATCAGCATATAGCAGTTTGCGACATCGGAGTGAGCTGGGCAAATCGTTAAGATAGGCCATGAAAAGGATACATGAGAGGGCGGATCCTTGGGGTAACCCTCTTGTTGGGGTGTTTTCCCCACTTAGAGAGTACTGGAACTGTGTTCTTGTTTTCCTCTCAGTTAGGAACTGTTTTATCCAGTTATAGGTCCGCCCGTGTACGCCCATGGCTCTAAGCTTAAGATAGAGGCCTTGCTTCCACACCCGGTCATAAGCCTGTTTTAGGTCTATAAATACTGCATATGTGCTCTCGGACCTCTGGAACCCGTCGGCCACCTCCTGCATGAATACTGTGACCTGGTCGATCGGGCTCAAGCCTGCCCTAAAGCCTGCCTGCTCTGGCGCTAGGATACCGGCACTCTCAAAGCTCCACACGAGCCGCTCGCTGACCATCCGTTCTACTATCTTGCCGATAGTGGAGGTCAGGGATATGGGTCTGTAGGACTCAACGTTAGTCGCGTCTTTGCCCTTTTTTAGTATTGGAACAATGGTAGCACAGCGCCAGGCCCTGGGTAGTCTGGATTCTACCCAGGTCCGATTCGCAAACTCAAGGAGTTTGTCTTTCGCCATACCCCCGAGGTGTTTTACCATCTCAGGAGTAACCTTGTCTGGCCCCGGAGCCTTTCTGTTTTTACACTTAGCTATCGCTCTGTCCAGCTCAGCACGGCAGAAGGGCGCATTGCACGTGTCCAGGTCTTTCGAACCATCCGGCTCCCTCTCGAGCCTTTTACGCTCCTTGTTAAGGGCTATAGACGTGGCTGTCTTCTTTTCGGACTTGCTTATCGAAGCGAAATATTTATTTAGCAAGTCGGCCATTTTTTGATCTTTTGCCACTCGATCCCCACTGGGTGTCAATAATGGGGTGGCTGTACGCGCCGAATCTTTGGCCTCAAGATTGCGAAGAAGACGCCAGGCTTTGGAAGTATCCCGAAGATCCAGCCCGGCACAGGCATCCCTCCAGTGGTCCGCCCGTACACGTTGGGCCACCTCGCTGGCCTTCCGGCATAATGCATTGAACTCCCTGCGGCATTCGGGTGTCCCCTTCCTTTGTGCTCTGCGCCTTGCCCGTTTCCTGGCCCTGACTATTCGATCTAATTCTCGGGACCAGGCGGGTCTATGCCGTATGCCGGGATAGGTCCGCGGGATATGCTTCCTAGCCGCACCCAAAATCGCTGCAGTGATTTCGCCGTATTTGGAGTCGACTGTCCCTTCCTCCACCGCGATACTCGACAGGGCGGAGTCGACGGCCGCCCCGTATGCTGGCCAGTCAGCCTTAGTGTAGCTCCATTTTCTTGGCCGTTTAGTGGCTACACCCCTGGCCTCTGAGAGAGCAATAGTGATTTCAATGGGCCTATGATCACTTCCGACATCCTCAAGCACTTTGATTGTGGTTTTCCCCTCTAGATCTGCAGAGATTAGAGTTAAATCAGGTCTCGACAGAGACCCGTTGCCTGTATGTAGGAGGGTTGGCGGGCTATGTTTATTTTGCAAGCAAAATAGGTTCGTAGTGTTAAGAATTTCTTGGACTTTTTGGCCCGAGGTGTCAGTTGTGTCATAGCCCCATGCAGGAGATTTGGCATTTAGGTCCCCAGCTAATAGAGTTTTGTTTAGAATATTTTTATTGCCGAGGTTAATGGCAAGTTCATGTTTTGGCGGGTTATAACAATTTATTACCGTGAGTTTTCTGCCAGCTTTAAAAATGTCCAGCGAGATGGCGTCGGTACGCCCGCTTTGAGGGCCAGGATTTTGAGAAACTGTCATACCGTTTCTAACATACGTGATGAGTCCACGGCACTCATTGCATTTACATGTATAAGCCGTGTAGCCACTGATGTGGTTACTTCGTTTCTTGCCTACCAAAGTCTCCTGCAATAGCGCGATGTCTATTGCCCTCTCGTGGAGGAGTTTTGTGAGCTCTAATACTTTGGGTATCAATCCACAGATATTGAGCTGAAGTATCTTTATCTGGCTAAGTTTATCGCTCCCTAAGGGTTTAGGACTGGAAGCGACAAACCGTTGTAATGGTTGGTGTTTTGGAGGACCGATGGTCCTCGCTTCGTTGGTCGTAGTCGGTTGGGCCTTTTGGTTGGTAATGGTAGGATTGGCCTGGTGCGGGACATGATCACCAGGTTGGTGTGGTTGGCTAGCCACACCTTGGCTACCGTTCTTCCGAGGGAAGAACGAATGCAGTGTAGCCTGGGAAGAGGTCTTTTTCCTGAGAGGGGGAACCTTCGCTAATTTATCGTGGTTCGACAGGTTCCGCCGGATCGGAACCACGGGGCGAGTAGTAGAGGATTTTTCGTTGTCGGGCCTGCCGCCCACTACCCGCGCGACGGAGCCTGTTTGGGTCTGCTCGTACCCGGGTTTTCTGGTTTGTTGTGTAATATTCATGTTTGCATAGAAGTCGAAGACCGTTGGCGGCCTTAGTTATTGCCGATTAGAAAGTAGTGTACAAAGGGCCTGCAAGAGGGTCCGGGATCTTTGGGTGCGGGAAGTCCGCTCCACTGGTCACCACCTCCGTATGGCAAGAGCTCGCTTACGAGAGGAGTGGTTGTGTGAGGATTGTTCGATATCCCCAGTATCAAAACTGCTTATTGGGAAGCGCGTTCCTCTACTACCTCACAGGGGACGGGCTAGATAGAGCCTAGCTCGCGGACGCCAACCAGTCCGTCCGACACAGCCCGCTAAGGCCGCGCCAGTCAGTCCAGTCTTTGCCCGAAGAGAGACCCGCGAATCAGCCGAGTCCCAGGAGAACCCGACCAACCCTCGAGTTGGTGTCCAGCGCTATCCGCTTTTCGGAGAACCCGTTAGGTCTCTTACTCACCGTTGCCCCGGGGCCCCACAGGGGGGGGCTGGACATAACCCCTTTGTTTTCCTTTTACACTTGCCGGCTGCTCATCCATCAGCGGCAAGCAACCAATACTCTTAGCCACTCCTTATAATGGAATGTTCACCCGACAACCACGATGAGGTGGTACTGGAATTGCCGAGA
>JAZGLO010002039.1:0-20637 GCA_036873155.1 Biomphalaria sudanica
ACAGACAAACAGACAGATAGACAGACAAACAGACAGATAGACAGACAAACAGATAGATAGACAGACAGATAGACAGACAAACAGATAGACAGACAGATAGATAGACAGACAAACAGACAGATAGACAGACAAACAGACAGATAGACAGACAAACAGATAGATAGACAGACAGATAGACAGACAAACAGACAGATAGACAGACAAACAGACAGATAGACAGACAAACAGACAGATAGACAGACAAACAGACAGATAGACAGAAAAACAGACAGATAGACAGACAGATAGATAGACAAACAGACAGATAGACAAACAAACAGACAGATAGACAGACAAACAGACAGATAGACAGACAAACAGACAGATAGACAGACAAACAGATAGATAGACAGATAGATAGACAGACAAACAGACAGATAGACAGACAAACAGACAGATAGACAGACAAACAGACAGATAGACAGACAAACAGACAGATAGACAGACAAACAGACAGATAGACAGACAAACAGACAGATAGACAGACAAACAGACAGATAGACAGACAAACAGACAGATGAAGTTGAAACAATAATGCATAAAGTAAGAAATTACCAACGAACATAAACGAACACAAAATAAAACCTAACTAATTAAAAAACAACTTTCGTTCGTTTTCTGATTACTTTTAAAACTCTTCAGTTCAAACTGTGAAATAGATCTACGTTTAAGAATTGGGTTTTTAATTGAATGCGACAAGCGAAAAGAATTGTTTAATTAATGTGGCAAGTATGAAGCAGGCAATTAGATCTAGACCTCTATTATAATAAATTTGAAATAAATGTTAACCCTAATGAGAAACACATTTCAGCCTGGTGAGTCTGGGGCTGATAAAATACAAACTTTGTTTTATGTCATTCTAACACCGACACCAGTTCATGTGATCAATCTATGGCTATTAATCTAATAAGCCAGTGATTCCCAAACTTTTTTCCTTAACGGAACACTTCGCATATTCTGAGTATTTAGTGGAACACTTTGTTTATTTTTTTTTAGAGATGTTAATTCACGTGGTGGCGTACTAGTTTGTTTTTTTATTCCAGTAGTTCGTGGAACACCCATTCACGCCTCGTGGGATACCAGGGTTCCGAGGGATACAGTTTGGGAAACACTGCAATAAGGAAATAAATACAATTAAAAGCTATATCTTTGTTTCCATTGCTTTCCTAGCATTGAGTGCGATGCCAGAACTAGCGGATACATTTAATATAAATATCTAATTAGTATAACTAAATACGCAAGTTTACATACGTCTTTAACGCATGACTCTTCAATAAAAAGTACAACAAAAGTACCACGAGTACATTATAAGATAAGACAAGATGACCTACTTAACTCCCCATTTTTGGATGATGTCGTTGAGGGCGTGGTCGTTTCTAAGCTGCTATCCAAGATGGCGGTCTCTTGCTCTTTGGTCGAGAGGTCATCGCTGTGCAATGATTTCTCATAGTCTCCCCTGGACATTATCATGGACGCATTGCTGATACGGCTAAACAAAGAAATACAAATAATGTTGTAGATACTCTTACAAACACTTAAGCATTTTTCTATCAACATTTTTTTTGTTACCTAAGAGAAAAGGACTTTTCTATAGATCGTTCTTGCCTATGTGATATTATTCTACATAGAAAAGGCTATCCAGGTGTTATGGACTGTGTGTGTGTGTGTGTTTCCAAGGTGACGAAGAAAGAGAGCGTTAGTTTTGTGTGTGTGTGTGTGGTATAAAATGATAAGACTTTGGGTTGAATTTTGTCGGTTTGTGGCTCCAAAGAGCTAGTACATATAAGCCGATGCATTAAATACTTGACATAGAACTTGAAATAAACTTGAACAGAATTCTTTTAAAAAAATATTTATTGAAACTTTTACATATAGATATAGGCCTACAACGATTAAATTTGAGATATATATTATAGATCTAGTAGTAAGAAAATAAAATGAAATTTAAACAAAATCTAACTAACTAGAAGAGCACGTCTTTTCTGCCAGGCGTCTCTTATCTGTCTCCCCTCATCCAGGCCATCTAGGGGTCTCATCATTCTACACCATAGAAAAAAAAAAGACGCTCCGTTTCCTCGTCGTTTCCTTGAAACTATCATCCAAATACGCAAGTTTACATACACACACATACAATCCATAACACCAGGCAAGGTACATCTCAAAAAAACTAAGAGTGGAACACATCTAGATCTAGACTCACGGCGAGTTATAGTTCATTTGTCCCTTGTATTTCCTTGTGAGTAATAGCAAAGAATCAAAAGTTTCAATGAGTTTTTTTTTTTTACCAACCTGTGGGCACGCGCTCTTTGCATCTCTTCAGGTACGCTATGTTCATCTGCGGATTTGTTCATCAGCGGTTGCCGTTCCAGCCTGGACACCATCTTGCTGACCCAAGCTTTTGCGTTGGACTCTAGAAAACGGTTGAAATACATGATGGCAATATATGCGGCGTAGAGCAGTACCATCATTAGGGCCTCATACCTTTAGAAAGACACGAGAAGAATTGACCAAAATACTTGTGGCTATGAAACATACAGCCTACAATTTAATAGTAATACAGTGATGGACTGGAAACACCGTGCAGTGATTAGTATTCTTGTGTTCACTGCTTTATTAATTTTTTGACTCATTGACACACTTAGACTCATTGACATACTTCAATACATTGACACAGTTCAATACATTGGCACACATGACACACTTTCACACATCGACACACTTTGATACATTGACACACTTCGATACATTGGCACACATGGCACACTTTCACACATCAACACACTTTGATACATTGACACACTTCGATACATTAACACACATTGACACACTTCGACACACTTTGATACACTTTGACTTATTGACATACTTCTATACTTTTACACAGACCCAAACTGACACACTTTGACAAATTGACACATTTTGATACATTGCAGCACATTGTCACACTTTTGACATATTGCCACACTTTGACACATCGTAAAATTTTGACATATTGACACACTTTGACACATTGAAATACTTCGAACACATCGACACATTAAAATTTTTTACACTCTTCGATACATTGACAGAGACTCACATTGACAAACTTCGATACATTGACACACTGATACATTTTGAAACATTGACACACCTTGATACATTGACACACTTCGATACATTGACACAATTTGACACATTGACACACTTCACTACATTGACACATTTTACTTTTTAGCGGCCCCCGAAAGGGGAAAAGACGCTATTAGTTTTGTGCGAAATGTCTGTCCGTCTGTCCCGTTTAGATCTCGTAAACTAGAAAAGATATTGAAAATCCGACATCAAAATATTTTAGACCATTCAAAGTTCTGATGCAACGGCTACTTTCTTTTTTTTTTGAAAGCGAAAAATCTAATTTTTAAAATCAGTTATGCAAGAAGTTTTTTAAAGAGAAAAAGCTAATTAGTATGCATTATAAGTTAGACCTAATTTAAAACGAATAGTAGTATTGTAAACGTCATTTTCCTAAATTATTTAAACGCCGCATCATATACTAAAACAGTGAATAAGAGGTTGAGCCATTTCAAAACAATTAGATCAATTATAAGACATCAGTTAGGCCAGGGGAGACGCGGTGGCTGAGCGGTAAAGCGCTTGGCTTCCGAACCGGTGGTACTGGGCTCGAATCCTGGTGAAGACTGGGATTTTCAACTTTGGAATCTAATGGGTACCTGACATTAGTTGGGGAAAAGTAAAGGCGGTTGGTCGTTGTGCTGGCTATATGACACCCTCCTTAACCGTAGGCCACAAAAACAGATGAATTTTACATCATCTGCCACAAGGTCTAAAAGGGTAACTAGTTAGGCCAGGTTCACATCTAAATTTACATTCACTTTCACCTATTCTTTGATCCGCGGGACCGTTGGGGCACTACACAAGATGTGTTAACCTTCTTTCTCCATTCTTATCTCTCATTTGTCTTTGAAATAATTTCATTTGGATGTTCTTTCTGAAAATATTAAAGCCTGCCTGGGTGGACCACTTCGGGGGACGATTTTGAGTTTGTGTTTCCACACAAACTGTCTTTTGTAACCTTGTTTAAATTTGTGTCTGTTTCTATTCAACATTTCTTATGTTTGTATTGAATCTAAAAACTACGCTCACTACTTCTAAGACTTTAAAAAAAAAACTATTCGTGATAAAAAATATTCTGAATGGAATTTCATCGCTACATAAAATAGAAATTCGATACCGTCAAAGTTTATAGTGATATATAAAATTTTAAATCTAGTGAAATGCAGCCAGTTAAGTTTACATCTTGCTTATGTCGTCTTCTGTAAATACTTACCATTCAACAGATTGGTCCCTTATAACCAGAAACAAAGCCAGGACAGAGAGAAGATAGAACAGAGTGTCCCGAACCAGAGGGTACCAAGTCAACTCAACAACCTGAGATAAAAAGATTTAATTTTTGGACAATCTGATACTTTTCAAACAAATTTTCTTCATCTTTATAAATGTTAAGTCTCTTAAATGAAAACAATCCACTAAGTGAAAGATAACTTCTCGTCAATTACGAGTGGAAAAAATGAAATTAAGATGTAAAATTAAATTTCCACTCCAAAATGTTTTCTAAGCTAGTTCAATGCTTGTGTATGGTGGTATAAATAACATTACAAAGCTGTTTTGTTTTTGGAAAAAATGTTTAGGGTCTATTTCAACAATGTTTTTTTTAGAGGAAGTTGATATTTATACAACATTTGCTCTACTTACCATACCAGCAAACACTCCACAAACACCGATGATGAAAAGGATGTTGAAGACAGCAGAGCCTACAATGGTGCCCACACCGACATCACTCTCAGCGAAGAAGACGCCTGTTGAAAGATGGAGGAGATTCAAGATTGGTCTTCTTTCTTTTTTCCACGTAGTATATTTCAGGGGGGGGGGGTTAAGTGGCGGTGTGGACGGAATAATGAGTAACAAGGTTTTTCCTTCTAAAGAGAATTATACAGACTTAATACTGACTCAATACTGACTCAATACAGACTCAATGCAGACTCAATATGGACTCAATACAGAGTCAATTTATTCAGGTATTGAAGGGCGGGCTGGGTTAATGGATCAGGCAAAGTATTTCTGTCACGTTCAAAGACATCTCACCAATTGACGACAAAAACAAGAGTTGGTTAGTGACACTATTAACAAGCAAGCCAATCCAGGAAGCAACTAGTCTAACGTCATTTCTAGCTTCTAGTTCTAGTGCCAACTAAGAAAGTTAAAAATAGCTCTGTGTCATTAATTAAGAAACGAGCTTACATTTTCTTCCGACTACAGATTATTCAAACGTTTTTAAGCGTAAGTACGTAATCAAAAGGTATTATAAATAAAAAAGGGGGGACAAATCGAGAGTCAGTTGTACCGGCACCTTCGACATAGTCACAGAAGTCACGGTTGTACTCGCTGCCTTATATCAATGCTGTCACGGTGAATTCATTCATTCAGTATGTTTATTATATGCCACTAGTCCACCGGCGGCGTAGCATACGCCGCTATTTTGCAGGGCTGGCCTTAGGCCGGAAATTATTAAAATCTTTTGAAAACTCATACAAATCTCCTGAAATATTAACACAAAAATTGTCATTTTGGGGTGTCATTCAGTATGGAAAACGCCAATCCTATGCGTGATAAAAAAAAACGGCATTATGCAATACCCGTAATTGTGGAATCTTGTAAAAGAAGCTTCTCGCGCCTCAAACTAATGAAGAATTACTTGAGGTCAACAATTCTAGTAGATAGATTGAAACATTTGGTAATTCTATTGAGCGTTATCTATGTAGGAAATACAAAACAGAATTTTAATGATATACTGTATGACTCCGCTACATGCAAGGCTCGCAAAGTTGTTCTGTACGTAGTAAAGAATGAATAAAATGCAAAGACGAATTTATTTTCTAATACAAACTCTTAAATTTCACTTATTATCCGTATCCCTACCCAAACTTGGCCCCGCGAAATCCGTTTTTTATAGGGCCCCACAACGGTTGAGTCCGGCCCTGCTATTTAGTGACGAGTGAATACATAGTAGATAACTTGTTCTCCTCCCCCCCCCCTCCTATTTTCGCCGCTAAAACTACGTTGGGTAGAAAAAACAAAGAGTGATCTTTCCATGACTTCTTGGTCACAACGGTTAAGCCCGGCCCTGCTATTTTGTGACAGGTGAATACTACTTGTTCTCCCCCACCCTCTTTCTTCATAGGGTAACTCTAGTCCGTCTTGCTTGCAGAGATAAAAGAGTGATCTTTCCTTTACTTCTTGTCCAAACTCTTGAGCCATGAAGAGAATTATATATATAGATTATAATGTAAGTATTCTTTGCGTCTGCTCTACAAGTCAAGTATATGAAATGAAATTATGTGTTATTCTTTATTAGAAATTGTGTTTCTAATCTTCATACTTCACACTTTGGATCACGTTAAGAGTGTTACTGTCACTAGATCGAGATCTAGAATCACTACTATGTCTAAACCAAGCAATTATAGTGTCCCACAAACACTTATATCGGAATCCCCCTTTACACTGTACTCAATCGAGCTTTAAATGGCTTTTAGTAGAGTATAATCTTCGAGTCTGTTAAGCTTTGAAATCATTGAATCGAATCTGTATCTGATAAGTCATTTGTCGTGTGTATCTAATTATAGCTCATACAAGCTACTTCAATATAGACACTAATCAGTTGTATGGATGAAAGGAAATTTGGAATGACGAGTCTCAACGGATTTTGAAAAAGTCTTTTAGACGAATATACACTATAAATACACAAGTAAATATTATAAATGTACACACTATAAATACACAAGTACACATAAAAGTACACACCATAAATACACAGGTCCACATTATAAATGTACACACTATAAATATATCAAAGTAAAAAATATAAATAGACAAAAGTAAAGATAAAATTCTGAGTTCTAAAGCCCTAGAGGTCTTAGTTCGAATCCTAGCAAAGCCTGTGATTTTTTACTTTCGGAATATTGAGATGGTTGGTCACATGACATTGTTGTTAACCGTCAGATAGATCGCAAGTACACAAACGTTTTCTTTTAACCATTAGAACTTTAAATATACATTACAAAGAACATAAACCGACAACTTAGTATTTAATTTCTGTTATAACTAACTAGAGCTAGTAATAGCCACTCTACAGGAACCCCCAACAAAAAACTAATAATGATCCTAATTCTAATGCAAACTGTGGTACTAGCCATAGTCGTAATTCTAAAATAAATCCCTGAATCCGACTAAGCCGAAGTACTAATCTTAATCTCTAATCAAATATTAAACACTGGGTTTTACTTTGCCCCACACATTTGTTCTACAGACAGCTGAGAATGTCAAGTATATTTTAAGAAAATGTAATTCTCATTGCGTCACATCGAGTTGTCTTCCTTCAGATTATGATGTTATGTTTTCTTTCTCTCTCGACCTACGAATGAGATGTCGAAGAGGCAACAAGCATGACAAGTAACGGATTAACTATGGAAAAATATGCCAGGCCGTACGGAGTGAATTGGTCTTTAGAGGCACAGTGTTTTTGTTTTTATTGATTGTACTCAGGGAGAGATAACCACTGAAGAGTATTGAATGAGTGGCGAGACGAGGCGGTAGCTGAACAGATTCATGACAAAATACTATCGAGATATGCTAATATGTTATTTTTGTTGACGTCAATGTAAATAGTGTGTAACTTAACCCGTCAGAGTATATATTAAACTTTTAAAAGTCACAATTAATGTGAAAAATATCAGAAATTGTTTGTGTGTTCAATGTGTTGTGTATGTGTTTTCGATGTGTTGTGTCTGTGTGTCTAATGTGTTGTATCTGTGTGTCTAATGTGTTGTATCTGTTCTCTTTTGAGGAATGCTGTTGTAAATTTTCATCGAAACAAGAAAATTAAAATATTAAAAACAAGATACTATCCTTCCTTTATGTGCATCTAGAGCGTTATTTCTCTTGAAAACTAATGAATGTTAAGAGTTTTTTAAAAAAGGAAAATATTTGGTCATGTAGCTGAGCCATAAATGTTGCCACTCCATTTCTGTTTTGTATTTTATTAAAGGCGAATGAAACTATCTGTCTAATCAGACACCCAAAGACAAGGTATAGACTTGCATTAAATAAAGTCAAAACGTGATGTGTATAGCGAGATGACTAGTCAAATCTATACAATCTAGACGTTTCCTTCAGAGTATTCCTTCCTAGTGCCACTAACTAGAGAGACATTTATAACCTACCCTTGTATCACAATATAGTTTCATTATTTGTGAAGAATTTAAGAAGAGAGATGCACATCAACTTACCCACCACTGAAGTCATGAACTCAGGGGCAGAACTTCCTGCGGCCATGAATGTGGCACCTGCTACATCGGCCTGCAGTCCTAAATCTGCAACAGGAAAAGAAATGCTGGGTTTATTTGAACAGATCTTGGTGTCACATTATTGACTTAAAGTATTAGAGAAACAATTGACGTTAAGTTTAGAACCCAGTTTATAAAGATGTTTAGATTGAAGTTTGCTTGCAATGACATACAAAACATCCGATCCAAAGAAGCCCAGCTATTTATTTGATATCTTGTAGACACCACTAGAGGCGGATTAAACGTATCTTGCTCTGAGCCAAACAATTTGATTTGTTGCACACGACCATCACCTGGTGATCATCTGGTGATTGGGGGGGGGGACTGATAAAATACAGTTTCCGTTCTTTTATTGAAGCAAAAATAGAAAGCGTGTTCCCCTGGAAGCCGAAGACTTATTCTGAAATTTTTTTTTTGTTGGTTTTGGTTACGATTGCGTATAACATCCATACATGTGTTTTTTAAGCAAGCTTATCAATCATTTCTTAGACCGCAACCAGCTCTTATCGTTATGGACCGAAAGAAACTTTTTTTAAAATTCAATCTACAAAATTCTTATTAATTTTGAATTTAATTAAAACAATAATCTATTTATAATAGGATCATGTAATTAAAAAAAAATGCTGTGACTACTGTAAGTAGGATGGATCTGGTTATGGATGAATGTAAGGGTAGGTGTTATTTTAATACTTTGGAGTTACTCGATCTAATGCTTCCCTTTGAAGTAATTGTGTCACTATGCCCAAAACTTGATGGGGCTCATCTCATAACGACTATTCCCAAATCGTTGATCATCTTAGACTTGTAGGACGATAAAAGATGTGGACGACTTACCCGAAGCCCTCCGTGACATGATCAAACGTGACTAATTTGGAATAAAGTGACTCTTAATGAATAATGCAATGGTACAATATTTTTTTTTATTCACATTCCATACTTCCAGTTTTCTATGGATGAGACTATCATGAAAGTAAGTCTTACTCCTTACCGATCATTGTCGGTGCACCATCAGCAGCTTTATACTATCAGCATTCCTTCCTTTATTAGCCTAAAACTAGCATCATAGGTGATTACCTTCACATATATGCTCCAAGGAAGGCACAAAATAGTCATCACAGACCACTGCCAGGGCTGCAAACATGTAGATGGCTATGAAGATATGAACCACCACGCCACCGTCTCGAGTCTCATCGAAGGACATGAAATTTGGAGGAAAGTTGTGCACAGACCTCGGCGTGCAATTTCGTGTGCCATTGTTGTCAAGTAGACCTTTGAAGTAATAAAACATTAGAGATGAGAATTAAATGTACATCCAAAGTAAATTCACACACTTAAAATACAATAAAATTATATGTTTATGTGGAGGCGCGGTGGTTGAGCTGAAAGCGCTTGGCTTCCGCACCGGAGGTCCCGGGTTCAAATCCAGTTAAAGACAGGGTTTTTCAATTTCGGGATCAATGTCCACCCAGCTCTAATGGGTACCTGGCATTAGTTGGGGAAATTTAGTGTTGATATGTATGTCAAGAACCTGAGTGGTTCCGAAACATTATGCACAGAGACTTTGTTCAATAGATTAGACAACTTTGTAACAAAAGCCAACTAGATTAAACAACACATTAGATCTCTTCTTAACCAACAGACCTGGATTAGTAGTTGATTATGATATTATCCCTGGTCTATCAGACCATGAGATCATAAAAATACACAGTCAGATAAAAGCAGTAGCCAATACAAAACCCAAAAGAAAAATCTTACTCTGGAATAAATGTAACCTAACACAACTACACCAAGCTGCATTAAACTTTCAACAAACATTCTTATTAGAAAAAGACATTAACCAACCAGTCGATGACCTCTGGAATTTCATTAAAAACCATCTTAAAAGCATTATAGAAAATCATATACCAACGACATACATTTGAAACAAAATAAATAAATGCTGGTTTAATAATAGACTAAAGAAGCTTTGTAAACAGAAGGAAAACCTATATAGAAAATTTAAAGAAACTAAGGCAGAAAGAGTTTACAAAAAGTATATAAAAATTAAACACTTAACCCAAAAAGTAAGCAGACAGCTGCAGAGTGAATACATAAACAATGTAATATCTAAAGATAACAACAAAAACCTATGGTCATACATTAAGTCTAAGAAACAACAGGCATAGCGCCATTAAAAGATGAACATAACATAATACATAATGATAATGAAACTAAAGCAAACATCTAAACAAATACTTTGCATCAGCATTCTAAGCCCCAGGAGAAAAAGACATATTACTTAATTTGAACCAAGTAGACAACATAGAAGATATAGTAGTACAAGAAAATGGAATTCAAAAACTATTAGCCAACACCAAACCAAATAAAGCGTCTGGACCTGATGGTATTCCAGCTAGATTACTCAAAGAACTAAGCAATGAGCTAGCCCCAGTGTTCAAAATACTCTTTCAGGCATCGCTTAACCAGGGCAGAGTACCAAAGGACTGGAAAGAAGCTAATGTCACCCCCCTATTTAAAAAAGGAGAAAAATCTGACCCAGGAAACTACAGACCAGTATCACTTACCAGCATCACATGTAAAATCCTAGAACACATAATATGTAGCAACATCATAAACCACTTAGACAAACATAATGTCTTTACCCCATACCAACATGGCTTTAGGAAATATAGATCATGTGAAACACAACTAATAGGACTAATTGATGATTTTTCAAAAGGTTTAGATAATAGTGAACAAATAGATGCTATCTTACTAGATTTTTCTAAGGCTTTTGACAAAATTCACCACCATAGTTTGCTTAAAAAATTAAAATATTTCGGCATTAATGGTCCACTGCATCAGTGGATTAAAGATTTTCTGATAGGGAGAGAACAAACTGTAATAATAAATGGCTCTAAATGAACACCGATAACAGTAAACTCAGGTGTACCTCAAGGAACAGTCTTGGGTCCACTACTATTTTTAATTTACATAAATGATTTACCAAATTGCATTACTTCAGGAACAAAAGTTAGATTATTTGCAGATGATTGCATAATATATAGAACAATAAAACAACACAAAGAGAAATAGATTAATTACAGAAATGGGAATCAAATTGGAGCATGTCTTTCCACCCAGACAGATGTCAGTTGTTAAAAGTAACAAAAAAACTAAAACAAATTAATTCCACTTATCTTATTCATGGCAAACCAGTAACACAGACTAAAAACGCAAAATACCTAGGTGTTATAATAAATGAAAAACTGTCATGGAATCCACATATTGATGAAACTATAAAAAAAATCAAACAAAGCAGATAGGATTTATTAAAAGAAATTTCTATAAATCAAATTAGAACATAAAATTAAAATGTTATTTAACCTTGGTTAGGCCAATAATAGAATATGCATCCTCCGTTTGGGACCCCTCAACTCAAGAAAACATTAAGAAACTGGAACAGACACAAAATAGAGCAGTGAGATTCATAACAAACGAATATTCACATTTGACTAGAGTAACACCTTTAATAAAATCACTAAATTTAGAAAGCCTTCAGGACAGAAGACTCAAAAGTAAAGTAGCAATTATACATAAAACAATGAACCATAATCTTCAAATACAAAAACAAAATTTAATAAAATACTCTGAAAGACACAAAGATAAAGGCACATTCCTCGTATCATATGCTAGGACAAATTTGTACAAATACTCCTTCTTCCCTAGTGCTATTAGAGCATGGAATGGGTTGCCTGAGCTGGCCAGGAAAACCAGTGACTTAGCAGAGTTTAAGTCATTGGTTAATATGCATGACTAAATGCATAACGCGTAGGACGTAATCATCTTCTTTTTAAAAAGTAACGTCTGTATTATATAAGATAAGATAAGACATAAGAAAATCTTTTCTTGTTATAATATTTTGTAACTTATTGAAGATGTTCACACATTAAGGTGAAACCATAAGTAGCAAGTTTTGAAGTGTATTTTGTGCACAACATTCAGAAGTATCGATAAGAGAAGGGGTTAAATAATTCATGTCATAAAAGCAGTAAGAAAAACTAAAACTGTAAATTAAAATACCCACATGCTTTCTTCAGCAATTTAATTTTAAAAGTTAACAAATAGCGTCTTTAATATAAACGAATCTAGATCTAAGAAACACGTTGACGTATTGTACATTTTCATTAAGGGCGGATAACTCTAAATAGCTAGCTATTTGTGTATCAAAATAAAAAGGTTTGATAAGGTAACTGATGCTCCATCAGACTTGGCGAGTCAAAGCTTGAAGAGCTGGACAATTCACATACCTTGGCAGCATCATAGCAAATGATGGGGATGCCTACCACGATGCAGCGTGCCGAATAGGAAAGGCGGGGAGCATTTTCCAAAGGCTGCAACCTATTTGGACAAGCCAAGCCATTGGACTCGAGACAAAAGTACATCTTCTCAACACAATCGTCATTCCAACTGCAACATAGACATGTGAGACATGGAACTTATCTGTCAAAATTGAGAAAAGACTAAATGTGGCTACAAAATGGCTGAAACGGACTTTGGGAGTCAGTTACACAGATCGAGTATCAAACAAGGAAATCCTACGCCGAACTGGGAGTCCAACACTTAGTGATGTTGTGACAGAGCGTCGAATGAGGTTTGCGGAACATGTTCTCCAACAAAATGAACTACGCATATCAAGAGTTGCAATGACATGGAGGCCAATACTAGAAAAGCGCAAACAGGGACGTCCTCGTATAACCTGGCGCCACACCTTCATGGCGGACCTCAGAACAGTGGACACCAGGTGGGAGGAGGCTTCAGACATTGCCAGTGACAGAACTTTGTGGAGACAGCTTGCCGCCCAATGCGCCGAACGGCGCGGGAGGACCTAAGTCTAAGTAAGTAAGTAAGCTAGGTCATTTAGAAGGTCTGGGAAACATTTTGTGCACTTGTTGCAGTCTGCAATCCAATTTCTGCTAAGCTCTTTCACTTTGAGCAGAAAGTCATTCGTATTCTTTAGTTGGCCACAATGATCTTGACATTGTTTAGTTTTGTCTATTGATTTCGATATCTTTCACAACCTTCCTTTTTTTTCATTTTCTTACGTAAAGAAAAAGGAATCATAACAAAGTGTATACAAAGAGCAGATAACTGTTATTACTTTTTCGTGCTAAAGTAATATATTTTTTTTACACTTTTTATCATTTTTTTAAAAACCGAGGCGACGAGTTTTACATTCAAGTGATCTTTGTCTAGACTACACACTATCTACGTATGTCTGACTAAACTGATGTCTCTGATACACAAGCAATACGAATCTCAGGTTTCAAATTGTACATACGGGTAAAGTTATTATCTAATTGGTAAGATCTACAAGAAACCTAAAACATTTTTGTTTTTCAAATGAGATAAAAGTCAATTATTTATCCTCATAACTTCTATTGTAAGCTTTAAAACTGTACAGGATAGAGTTGCAGTAGGCAAAAGAAAAGTGAAAGTACAACAGCGCCTTGTGATTACAGATGTCCAACCTGTGACCGCAGCAGTGCATCGAAGATTGGCCTGTTTAGTCACACAAGAAGGTCCAAAGGGAAATACAACCTACAGATAGGAAGGGGAAAATGATCGAACATAAATTTGTAGTGAAATTCAGGGAATTATTGATATATTGGGAATCATGTAAACATTGGGAGTCATGTATAACGGTGCGATCTTATGTAAGTTTTTTGGATCATATGTAAGTTTTTAGATCATATGTAAGTTTTTAGATCATATGTAAGTTTTTAGATCAAATGTACGTTTTTAGATCATATGTAAGTTTTGGATCATATGTAAGTTTTTAGATCATATGTAAGTTTTTAGATCAAATGTAAGTTTTTAGATCAAATGTACGTTTTTAGATCATATGTAAGTTTTGGATCATATGTAAGTTTTTGGATCATATGTAAGTTTTTAGATCATATGTAAGTTTTGGATCATATGTAAGTTTTTAGATCATATGTAAGTTTTTAGATCAAATGTAACGTTTTAGATCATATGTAAGTTTTTAGATCAAATGTAAGTTTTTAGATCAAATGTACGTTTTTAGATCATATGTAAGTTTTGGATCATATGTAAGTTTTTGGATCATATGTACGTTTTTAGATCAAATGTACGTTTTTAGATCATATGTAAGTTTTGGATCATATGTAAGTTTTTGGATGATATTTAAGTTTTTGGATCATATGTAAGTTTGGTTCATATGTAATTTTTTTTATCATATGTAAGTTTTGGATCATATGTAAGTTTTGGATCGTATGTAAGTTTTGGATCATATGTATCTTGGGAATCATGAATAAGAGGATACTATTGTTGCTAAAAAGTTCCATACTCTTGTAATCAGCTTTCCACTTTCTTATTCTCAAACAGTGTCTTTCAACTTCATCAAGGAAGTAGAGAGAAAAAAAAAAGAAACCCAGAAAACCTACGTGGCCCATCGGTCAATCCAATTAGACTCAAGATTTCAGGGGAAAAAAAGAACATAATACAGCCAGATGAAACACAGACCAGCCCGTTCTGTCTGACCTTCAAACAGCTGCCGGATGTAGTCTGCCACACGACTAGGGCACAGGACATTTATACTTCTGGCCTCTAGTGGACATTGGTATTAATTGGTATTTCTACGCAGATGATGTTTATTTCTCTTTTTTTTTCTAAATAATGCATTTTAAGTAAAGATTTTCATATTTAGTTTACGATTTCTTAAATATAGAGGCTTGAGATAGAGATTTCTGTCGAGAGTTAGAACAAAAATTATTTGTTGATGTTATGTATAACAAGCTACCCAGTTTGTGGAGTGGTAGCCATTTTCAGTTGTTTCCTTTTTCAAATATATATTGTCTTTATAAAATTCCTCCTATTAGATTGTAAACTTTTCATGGACACTGAATGGGTATTTAAAAAAAAAGGCTGTAACGATTTTGCACAGAAATGAGACAGTTTGCGAAATAACTACCTGATTGGCCACTCAGTGAAAACTCTAGAATGGCTATTAGAATTTCTACAACTAGAATCATCTTCAAATGAAATTTGGTTTACGTCTTATCATTTTGCACACGGCTTCATCGGGTATTCCCGCACTCGACTCCAATGTTTCTTTGTATTCAGTAAAGAGTTGAATTCATAAATAAACGCGCATGGACATTTAGTTCACCGTAGAATGTTCAGTCTACAGGCCTTTGTAAAGAATTATTAGCTGGACTGTGAATAGAAGAATTTGATTGTGTCAATCTACTTGTATGTCTCCTTGCAATATAGAAACATTTCAAGGAACGATTAGAAAGAGAAATTGAATTCAATTCTTATACAGTTTAAGCTCGACAACCACCAGTAAAAGTACTAAAAGCACATTTAGTTTTAATCTGATTACATAAAGATTAATTTCTTAAAACTTTGTCATTCAGGTAATTATTAAACAATTAATTTTTCTTTTGTCTTTTTGTGTGACAGGATTTTTTTTTCTAGAACAAAGGGTAAACATATGGATCACTCTGGCAAATAAGAAAACATCACGTGAAAGTTGCTTCCTTATGAAAGTGCTGTCATTTCGATTTCAACTTGTACCGGATTATAAATATTGGACGATACGGGCGAGTAAACATTCAGGTCGATGACACGACACGGAGTAGGCTACAATGGTCAATACACATTTTATGAAGTTAAAAAAAAATATTTAAAAAACTTGCTTTAGGCATGAATGTTGGCAAGTGTGTGTGTGTTTGTGATTATGTGTGTATGTGTGTGTGATTATGTGTGTATGTGTGTGTGTGTTTGCCCTGTTCAAATAAAAATGTGCAAGACAAAAGTGTGTGGGTCATTTAATCCAACTTCCGTTTGGGACATGTCGGTCCCTTACAGTTTAAGAATACAATATTGTCACCTTCTTTAAAAGAGCATCTCAGTTCAATCCTAAAACTTGACTAATTAATTCATAACACCCTAAATGTATTTCATGAGATCATTTACATATTAATTATACCAATATACCATCTTAATGTTTTAAAAGATATTTCCTTTTCCTTCCATGTAATGACTTGCAATGTTCAATTTGACTTTTACATTAAGTTATTAGAGACCAGGCAATGCTTTCTCGTGACGTTTTTGTTTTTCTGGTCATAATCGTGTTTTTGTTATTGAAAAGTCTCTTAATAACATACAAAATTTGTTGCGAGGATGTTTCATTGACCTCAGATGTAATGACCAGTGAACTGAATGCTGGAACATGATAGACGAGATCTCAGTGCATTCTTGTGGTTCACAGTCATTTGAGACCCAAAGAAAATCCTTTGTTGAAGACAGTCGCAGAAAATGAAAAGGAAACTTAAATAGACCCCCAGAAGACAACAGGCTTGTCTGCATCAGTTGCGAAAAAAATATGCAGGTAGCAATTGGGTTGGCAGATCTTATGAAGCAACCATCCATAATCTTCGAAATCGAAGGCATTGCCATTATTTATTATTAGTGCAACAAGAGATATTACGCCCGCCCAGATTTTAATTTATTGATGGCGATTGTTTTTGGTGCATTGCACTTATAAGATGCATTTACGCCAGTGATTTTCAGTAGTCAGTGTGGTGCCTTTACACCGGTAATTTTCATTAGTCAGTGAGGTGTATTTACACCAGTAATTTTCATTAGTCTGTTTGTCTTTGCTATCGGTGTCTTGTATCTCTTTTGTGATGGTAAAATCACAAAATCCTGACACAAAGGGGGATTCTTTATTTCGAGGATCTTGTTGGCTTTTTTTAGTTGTTTGTCTCAAACAACTGCCCAAATGGGGTTTGTTTTTTGCCAATGATTTTACCTGCAGCATTTAGGATTCTATAATGTTTATTTTTATTTTTAATGCTCAGATTGCCATACCAGGCATTGATATTGAAACTTAGAATAGTGATGTACACTCAAAGAGGTGATATAAATGATCTCAGTGGCGTGAATAACACTACTAGTGTTCACTTTACTATTTTATGCCAACCAATGACGCAGCAATAGATCAGAGATGTTCAGCAATAGACCAGTGATGTCCAGCAATAGACCAGTGATGTTCAGCAATAGTCAGTGATGTCCAGCAATAGACCAGTGATGTCCAGCAATAGACCAGAGATGTCCAGCAATAGACCAGTGATGTTCAGCAATAGACCACAGATGTCCAGCAATAGACCAGTGATGTCCAGCAATAGACCAGTGATGTTCAGCAATAGACCACAGATGTCCAGCAATAGACCAGTGATGTCCAGCAATAGACCAGTGATGTTCAGTACATCAAAAAATTAATTTAATTTCTACTTGTAGTTTATATTAAACGAAAGTTTACAACATTGTATCTGTTTTATAAACGTGTGTGTGTGTATAATTTATATACATTATAAAAAAACACCTGATCAGAACGTGTGTGTGTGTATGTTTTATATACGTTATAACATACACGTGATCAAAACTTATGTGTTTGTGTGTGTGTGTGGTTGTGTGAGTGTGAAGAAAAAAAACATTGTTTAAATGTGATTGAACAAAAAAAAAATCTCAGTAGCTTGGCACGCGCAGTAATTGACTAGATGCGGAGTGATACATCAGCTAGTCTCTTAGTCCCTGAAATAAATGAGGACTGTGGGCGAAACTAAAAGGTTTTCGGGGGGAAAATAAACCTTTAAAGATCCCCAGAGAACTTTTTTATTCGGGGTTTTATTTTGAGTGCATTGCACTGTACAGAGTCAGTAGAATGTTCAACGCATATTGTCCCTCTCTGATTTCTCTAGGATCATCCCAGCCAAAGGGTAACACGTGCGAGTTAAAAAAAAAACGCAGGAAATACCGATACGTTCATATAATATATAATATACATAGTCTACGGGTTGCATGTGAGACATGTTCTATACATCGTCTACGGGTTGTATGTAAGACATGTACTATACATCGTCTACATGTTGCATGTGAAACATGTTCTATACATCGTCTACGTGTTGTATGTGAAACATGTTCTATACATCGTCTACGTGTTGTATGTAAAACATGTTCTATACATCGTCTACGGGTTGCATGTGAGACATGTTCTATACATCATCTACGTGTTGCATGTGAGACATGTTCTATACTTCGTCTACGGGTTGTATGAATGACATGTACTATACATCGTCTACATGTTGCATGTGAAACATGTTCTATACATCGTCTGGGGATTGCATGTGAGACATGTTCTATACATCGTCTACGGGTTGTATGTGAGACATGTTCTATACATAGTGTACGGGTTGTATGTGAAACATGTTCTATACATCGTCTGGGGATTGCATGTGAGACATGTTCTATACATCGTCTACGGGTTGCATGTTAGACATGTTCTATACACTGTCTACGGGTTGCATGTAAGACATGTTCTATACATTGTATATTTTGGGAGGTGTTGGGGGGGGGGACTTGATCTACGCACATAGGCGTACTACTTTAAAACAGAGTGTAAAAAAAAGACAGTATTCAATAACATGCAACAACAAAAATTAAAGCAAGATTAACATGCAATGAAACGAAAAAAATCAACAAAATTAACATACAACAACATATAATAACATACAACTACATAGAACTACATACAACTACATACAACAACAAATCAACAAAAAAACAACACTACAACAGCATAAAAAAACAAAAAATACAATAACAACATGCAGTAAAATAATAAAACATTGAACAACAAATCAACAACAAAGAAAACAAACAACTTTTACAACAACAAACCATCAATCAGTGAAAAGCAACAGCCGCAACAACATGCAAGAAAAAAATCCACACCAACAATAACATCGAAATGTTTCAGAACCTTCTAAGAGTACAGGTCAATTAATCACTCTCTAGCATGTAGTACAAGATACCATGTTGTTAGGTAGATGGGGGGGGGGTCACCAAAGTAAAAGCAAGGCTCAATGAACTAACTTCTAGAACACTGATCTATATATATAAATACATTGACACAAATTCATCAAACATAGCTACCAAGACTTAGTGTTTGAATTGCTAAGAAAACAAACCCTAAAAACAAAAAAAAACCAACAAAATACATAGACTGAAATTCATATTAGATCAACAAAAAAAAAATGTTTGAAATTATCTATCTATCTATCTATCTATCTATCTATCTATCTATCTATCTATCTATCTATCTATCTATCTATCTATCTATCTTTTTATCTATCTATCTATCTATCTATCTATCTATTTATCTTTCTTTCTATCTATCTATCTATCTATCTATCTATTTATTTATCTATCTATCTATCTATCTATCTATCTATCTATCTATCTATCTATCTATCTATCTATTTATCTATCTATCTATCTATCTATCTATTTATCTATCTATCTATCTATCTATTTATCTATTTATCTATCTATCTATCTATCTATCTATCTATCTATCTATTTATCTATCTATTTATCTATCTATCTATCTATCTATCTATCTATCTATTTATCTATTTATCTATCCATCTATCTATCTATCTATCTATTTATCTATCTATCTATCTATCTATCTATCTATCTATCTATCTATCTATCTATCTATCTATCTCTTTATCTATCTATCGATCTATCTATTTATCTATCTATCTATCTATCTATCTATCTATCTATCTATCTATCTATCTATCTATGTATATATATATCTATCTATCTATCTATCTATCTATTTATCTATCTATTTATCTATCTATTTATCTATCTATCTATCTATCTATCTATCTATCTATTTATCTATCTATCTATCTATCTATTTATCTATCTATCTATCTATCTATCTATCTATCTATCTATCTATCTATCTATCTATCTATCTTCTCCTATTCCCAGAAGCAATAGTATAAACAATAATTATTATTTCTGCGTCCGCTAGACTGTGTGTGTGGTGGCCAGTAGAGTGTGCACGTAGATGTGTTTGTGCTCTCTACATATTAGAAAGATGTAACAAGGGAAAACAAAAGAGATACAAAGACAGGGCGGTTGGAAAGAAAGAGATACAAAGACAGGGCGGTTGGAAAGAAAGAGATACAAAGACAGGGTGGTTGGAAAGAAAGAGATACAAAGACAGGGCGGTTGGAAAGAAAGAGATACAAAGACAGGGCGGTTGGAAAGAAAGAGATACAAAGACAGGGCGGTTGGAAAGAAAGAGATACAAAGACAGGGCGGTTGG
>JAZGLO010002040.1:0-26299 GCA_036873155.1 Biomphalaria sudanica
AATGCTTTTTCTAGATCTATATGTTGTATTTTTGAAACAGCCAGATTTCTTCATATAAACGTAAAAATCCGTTCAATGGTTCTGGTAGATTCTTAATTCCCTTTTCACAAAAGCCAAATATGTTGAAGGTCGTGGTACCAATCCATCAGAGAAAAAGTGAGGTGGGCCGGGTAAAAGCTTGTCGCGGGCCGTATTTTTTGGCATCACTGATATAGACAAACCGTATAATGATAGGTCAATAGCCATGGAAGTTACTATAGTCTGTACCCTACCTAAAGGAACATATTTTTTTCAAGGATATTTTATATGAAATATATATGTATATAAATACATGAGCACGTGATCTAGGTAAAAATAGCCCTTTTGGTATTTATTAAGCCTAGTCTATAACAGAAGAGTACATACAAATGATGAGATCCTCTTACGTACAGAGATCTAAATAAAGTGTTCCAAGAAGAATCGGATAGATTGAACACTCCCTACAGTATTGCATACTCAAACCCAGCATAATCATACTCTTATAGAATATATTTGCCCTTGTCTTGTATTTGTATCAAGAATCTTTGTATTATTTGGTTACCAATGGCTGTAGTTCCTTGTCGACCTTTGTCTTGTGTTGCTGCCACCATACTCGCCCATCCCCTTGTCTATAACCTTTAGCCTTTCCAATCACCGATACTGTAGAGTGCAAATCAATATGGGCCCGAAAGTCCCGGCAAGTTTGGGTTTAATTAAAACTAAACTGATTTGCGTTTTAACATCAGTTAGAGTTATCTTTTCCTGATCACGTGAGACTCACGGAGCAGACAACCAAAACCCAGGGGTTTGATTTGGTTAGCTATTGTCAATGAAACATTGAAATACATTGGTTTGTATAATTGTAGGCGTTATAGTCAGGGGCGGACTGGCTATATGGGCATTATACGGTACCCGATTAGGCCGGTAGGGCCACCGAAAAGGCCGTATGAATGCCAGTAAAATGTTTTAACATTTTATAATATTTCCTTTAAATGCAACACTTTTAGCATCGTAGTAAAAAAAATAATACATTTTTAGCGGCTCCCAAAAGGGGAAAAGACGCTATTAGTTTTGTGCGAAATGTCTATCCGTCTGTCCCGTTCAGATCTCGTAAACTAGAAAAGATATTGAAAATCCGACATCACAATATTTTAGACCATTCAAAGTTCTAATGTAACTACTACTTTCTTTTTTCTGAAAGCGAAAAATCTAATTTTGAAAATCAGTTATGCAAACAGTTTTTTTTTTAAAGAGAAAAAGCTAATTAGAATGCATTATAAGTTAGACCTAAATTAAAACGAATAGTAATCTTGTAAACGTCATTTTCGTGAATTTTGTGCTACTGCCCAAGATTGCAGTAATTACTATTGAGCATTCGAATAATAGATTGAGCCTTTTCAAAACAGTTACATAAATTATTAGACTTCAGTTAGGCCAGGAGAGGCGCGGTGGCTAAGCGGTAAAGCGCTTGGCTTCCGAACCGAGGTCCCCGGGTTCGAATCCTGGTGAATACTGGGATTTTCAACTTCGGAATCCTTAGGCGCCTCTGAGTCCACCCAGCTCCAATGGGTACCTGATATTAGTTGGGGAAAAGTAAAGGCGGTTGGTCGTTGACAGATGAACTTTACATCATCTGCCCTATAGACCACAAGGTTTGAAAGGGGAGCTAGTTAGGCCAGGCTCACATCTAACTTTGCATTCACTTGCACCTATCCTTTGATCTGCTGTACCGCTGGGGCACTACACAAGATCTGTCAACCTTCTTTCTCCATTCTTATCTCTCATTTGTCTTTGATATTATTTCATTTGGATGTTCTTTCTGAAAATATTGAAGCCTGCCTGGGTGGACCACTTCGGGGACCGATTTTGAGTTTGTGTTTCCACACAAACTGTCTTTGTAATCTTGTTAAGTATAATACTAATAAACAGCATTGTCGTAAATATCCTGCCTCCGTATATAGTGCTTCTAGTAGACCTCATTTCCTTATACATACTAAACGATAAACAAGAAACGTAAGGTCATTATTTCTTAAAGAGATCGACGTTAGTGTGAATATATTCGGATGAATCTATAAAGTATTAAGTGACCAACAAAGTTTGAAGTCCTAGAGATGACATGTCCAGTCACATGTACTTTCTTATTGGTTTCGTGGAGTTGTTGCATGGTCTCGAGTTGACCAAGCCACTGAGTCCTTCACAGCTCATAATTATTATCTTGGACAGGACATAGTAGAAATGTGTTCGGCTAATTGAAATCAAAATGCAAAAGAATCGAAAGAAGACGCAGAAAATAAGTCAGATCAAAGGAAACAATTGCTGGAATCTTGTGCAAAAAATGTAGTAAAATTATAAATGTTTTCTCGCCAGCACTAGAGATTCACCAACGTTAGGCTGAGAGCATTTATGAATGAACAGGCTCAACGCCATAAAACGACAAAGATTTAGGCTTAAAACGAAATACATAGAGGGTTTGCTAAAATATGAAACAACCTTGACAGCATTAATTTTACTGAACGTAAGGATATTAAATTACCGTTAGATAAGTCGATTAAATGTTCTGTTGTGTGTGTAGCCAGCTCTAAAATGCGGATAGTCAAACTCGGTTTTCCATTTATTGAGAAAGCAGTATTTGAATTTCTGAGTAAGGTACAATTCCATTTTCAGTCCTTGCAATCTATAGGGCAGATGATGTTAAGGTCTTGTGTTTCTTTAGCCAACGGTTAACAAGCAGCGCAACGACCAACCGCTTTTACTTTCCCCCAACTACAAAATACTGAATTAAAAAATTGTAGATTTATTTTTCAGAAGAAGATTTCTCAAATTATCTTAGACATTGATTGTCGTGTGGCACTTGCGTAGAACATTCACTCTCTATACCAAAGGTACAGAGTTCTAGTTCTAATACCGAATGTTTTCTTACATTAGATATTAAGTTTTTTGTTTTGTTTTTGTTTTATTAATAAATAACAAAAAATTGCAAAGTACTGTGCTTACTTATTTTATCTTTTTTTTAAAACTATTTTTATTCTCATCGATCCTTTAAATGGTGTCATTAAACTCTCGGAGGTTGTTACAGTTATCGTAATACAAATGTCTTCACTCTTCCCAATTAGAAGCTATGCTTAGCAGAAACCAAGACAAAGGCAGGTTCATTGTTTGAAGTCGAACATCTCGATTTAATTTGTAATATTATTACTTTTCTACCTTTATTGTAGATGATTCTGACATGGACTCGTGTCAAACAATGAGACCGAACCAGCTTTGAATGCCTTGAATTTGAATGTTAAATACATGTGTATGTTAATGTATAGGTAGCAGACATGTTTGTATAATAAGAGATTCACCATTCCAAGTGTTATATTTTATTCATTTAGTAATAGTGCTTGTCAGATAGTTTCAAAATCAAATCACATAATAAAGTATTCATATAGCGAAATACTTTCGATATATAATAATAATAATTTTATTTGTAAAGCGCTGTTAACAAACACAATATTATTAAACTTTACACAATGGACATGTATGATTGGAAGTCCATCATATGGCCTACAATAAGTGGGTCGCATTGACTAGAAATGCCCGGGCCGATTTTGTCACCCAGTCCGCCCAAGGTTATAGTGGACAAGTGCCAGTACATTAGCGATACTACAGTCAGTGATTCAGTCAACTTATTTGATCAAATGACTAGTAGTCGTTATCCGGCCA
The DNA here is from genome assembly GCA_036873155.1 of Biomphalaria sudanica. Classification (NCBI taxonomy): domain Eukaryota; kingdom Metazoa; phylum Mollusca; class Gastropoda; family Planorbidae; genus Biomphalaria; species Biomphalaria sudanica. The sequence goes on from JAZGLO010002040.1 coordinate 3,724, forward strand.
CAGAAAGTATAATTACAGTAGTTCTAAATAATACTATTACGTTACTCCTTATAGCTATGAATAAGACTACAATGGTATATATATATGTCTCCATCTTTTATCAAACAATTAACACTATTAGATGTAGTACATATACCTACTCCAGTTTCTACAATCTTATCAGCTCTATATATTAATGCTTCTAAAAATACGCATTACGAATAAGAGCAATTTTCCGAATTTAGATATATTTGTTAAATCATAGCCTAGTGTATCCAATCAAGCTATACACATTCTATCAAACAATTCAGTTTCTCGTTGAAGATATTCAGTTTTGTTTGGGACGATGTGAATTGTTTTCTTTTACAAAACTTATATCAACGTACTCTGTCTGTCTGTCTGTCTGGTTCAAAAGTTGAACATGTTTTTTCTCCCGTTTCCCATTCTCGGATCAAGTTAAAATTTTGCAAAACTATTCATTGAACCTGACAAGATATGAATCAATACAAAAATTAAAGAGTTCATTAGTTTTTGGTGATTAATTATTTTGTTTCATATTGAAAAAAGGTGAAAAATGCTCCTTAATAAGAATGTGGATGTTTATATGGATTAAATCCCCTTATTTTGACAAATTTTTTTTCTGTTCCCACTTCCTATTCTCGGATTTAGTTGAAATTTTGCATACTTATTGATTGTCGATGAAAAAACATGATGAAATCCAAAAATTAACCAATTAGTAAATCATTTAGAATTAATTAATTAGTTTTGGTTTAGCAGAAAGGGAGCTAGATCCTGTAATTTTCAGAAAATGGCAGTAATTAGCGGTTCTTTCCCTTAGATCAGCTTTGTATTATTTTTTCTATTGGTTATTTTTAACTTAAAGCTACAAAATCTCTCGTAGATTCCTGGATCAACAAAAGGAATAAAAAAAACTCTTCCCATGTATTCTCTATCAGAACACACAACTATTGTCTACTATTCTGTACCAGGACATAAATCTATTCTTGACCAGAACACACAATTATTGCCTTCTATTCTCTATCAGGACATACAACTATTTTCTTCTATTCTCTACCAGGACATAAATCTATTCTCTACCAGGACATTGTCTTCTATTCTTTTCCATAAGGGCACAGAACTATTGTCTTCTATTCTCTATCACTACACATATATTGTCTTTTATTCTCTAGTAAGACACACATCCTCATCTGTTCTCTAGCATGAGATTTCCATCTAGTTTATCGTACGAGACCACTATCAAACTGGTAGACTAGTTCTACTGCTAAAAGACAAGGGCATCTATTTTACTCGGTTACATTTGTTGAGCTTCACATTGGTTTCAGTTCTTAGGAAGATAATGATTCTCTCCCCTTGCAGGCTTTCTCAGTAGAGTTATCTCTTGAAGCCTTAAAAAACATAAAATCAATAGATTTGTAACTCTAAATATGCTCGACAAAGTTTATTACAAGAACCTATCTGTTTTTATTCACACATGAGGTAATAATGTAGTCTTATGTTTTGTTCTGATTACTTAGAAGTAGCTATGGAAAAAGAAAAGAAATTTCTATAAATCAAATAAGAACATAAAACTAAAATGTTATTTAACCTTGGTTAGGCCAATAATAGAATATGCATCCACCGTTCGGGACCCTTCAACTCAAGAAAACATTAAGAAACTGGAACAAACACAAAATAGAGCAGTGAGATTCATAACAAACGAATATTCACATTTGACTAGAGTAACACCATTAGTAAAATCACTAAATTTAGGAAGCCTTCAGGACAGAAGACTCAAAAGTAAAGTAGCAATTATACATAAAACACTGAACCATAATCTTCAAATACCAAAACAAAATCTAATAAAATACTCTGAAAGACACAAAATAAAGGCACATTCCTCGTCCCATATGCTAGGACAAATTTGTACAAATACTCCTTCTTCCCTAGTGCTATTAGAGCATGGAATGGGTTGCCTAATAGTTTTTGAATTCCATTTTCTTGTACTACTATATCTTCTATGTTGTCTACTTGGTTCAAATTCAGTAATATGTCTTTGTCTCCTGGGGCTGAGAATGCTGATGCAAAGTGTTTGTTTAGGATGTTTGCTTTAGTTTCATTATCATTATGTATTATGTTATGTTCATCTTTTAATGGCGCTATGCCTGTTGTTTCCATTTTCTTAGACTTAATGTATGACCATAGGTTTTTGTTGTTATCTTTAGATATTACATTGTTTATGTATTCACTATGCAGCTGTCTGCTTACTTTTTGGGTTAAGTGTTTAATTTGTATATACTTTTTGTAAACTCTTTCTGCCTTAGTTTCTTTAAATTTTCTATATAGGTTTTCCTTCTGTTTACAAAGCTTCTTTAGTCTATTATTAAACCAGCATTTATTTATTTTGTTTGATGTGTATTTAGTTGGTATATGATTCCAGAGGTCATCGACTGGTTGGTTAATGTCTTTTTCTAATAAGAATGTTTGTTGAAAGTTTAATGCAGCTTGGTGTAGTTGTGTTAGGTTACATTTATTATAGAGTAAGATTTTTCTTTTGGGTTTTGAATTGGCTACTGCTTTTATCTGACTGTGTATTTTTATGATCTCATGGTCTGATAGACCAGGGATAATATCATAATCAACTACTAATCCAGGTCTGTTGGTTAAGAAGAGATCTAATGTGTTGTTTAATCTATTTGGCTTTTTAATGATTTGATCTAAACTTAGGTTGTGTAAAGTTTCTATGAAAAGCTCATTTATGTCCTTAAGGTTTTGGTGTTTATCTATGGTTAGTGTTTTCCAATTTATATCAGGTAGGTTGAAATCACCCATAATCCAAAAAACTGCATTTTTATTTGTCTCTTTAAGTGTAGTAATCTGATTACATAGTTCCTGCATGTATTCTAAACTACAATTTGGTGGTCTGTAAATGCTGCCTATTATTAGGGATGTTGAGGTGGCATTAATTTTACAAAATGTTAATTCTATATTTTTTGAGTTAGGTAAGGTAATTTCTTCTGCTATAAGAGTATTTTTATTGCTAGAACAACTCCTCCATGATTATCAGCCCTATCTTTTCTAAAAATTTCATAATTACTATTGAAAATTTCTGCATTATAAATTTCAGGATGTAACCAAGTTTCTGTTCCTGCAATTATGTCTGGTTTCTCACATTCTAATAAAATTTCTAAGTCTGCTATTTTGTTTCTAATGCTTTGAAAATTTATTACTAAGGTTTTAAGGTATTTTGGTATTACTTCTTTAGTAGATTGGTTTAGTGAGGCTGTTGTATTAATTTTAGTAGATTTAGGTTTAATAGGACTGGATCTGGCTAGTGGTTGGTGAGTTTGTTTTGGGATGGTGTTTAGGATATTGTATGGGTTAGAAGTGTCTGCATCAAAGGAATCAAATAGTCCTGATGTAAACTGAGGTAACCCACACGGTACACAGTGCCATGATACGTCTTTGTTGCCTAAGGCATAATGCACAGGTGTATTCATATGGAGACATGAAGCATGGTACCATTCATCGCAAGTGTCACATTGAATGGCTTTCTGTTTCATGGTGCATACTTTTTTGCAGATGTTGCAAATGTTACAGATGTTACAAGGACGAAAGGTTCGGAACTCGCAACCCAATCAACAAACAAACCCCATTTTGGCAGCTGTCTGAGACAAACATCTACAAAAAAGCTAACAATATCAGGATTTTGTGATTTTACTGTCACAAAAGAGATACAAGACACCGATAGTAAAAACAAACAGACACAAACACTCTTTTGTTCCCCTGGCAATCAAATCATTAAATAGGAGCAATCTGATATAGACTTTGTCACATGTAAATTATGAGTGAGTCTGGTCTGAATGTACATTTTGGTTTTATAGTTATAATGTTTTTTTGGTGTAATGCACAAATTGTATGACAAATTTCCATACGAACAATAAAGATTATTATTATATATAACTCTGACCACATTCTTCACAACATTTGTTTCAGCCCCTCGCGACACTGTGCCTAGTGTAACACGTTCAGACGATGCCTAAACACTATGCCTATGCTTAAACTTTAGTTTGAACCGGAAGTGCCTATTCGAAAAATATTCTTGCCGTGTGGGAGCAGATGATTTTGTGGTTAACAGTGCAACTGTCAGGAGGTTGAACAACTTTAAGTCTAGATCATTGCTGTGCAGAATTGTAAGAAGTCTTTTCTCGGAGATAGGCTAAAAATAGAACCAGCGACATTTGTCGTTGACGTTGCACGATCTAGGGCTAATAAGACGGAATCGAATACACACATATACACAAACACACGCAGCCTATATGTGTGTAGCGGCATTGGAGCTTTTTCGGGAAGATCTAAAAATAAACTTCCATCGTCTGCAGCGACAGTGACGTGTCATACTTCAGCACCAACAATCTCTGCAACTTTTTCTTTCTTTACTTAGTTCTGTTGTACCACACTATTCTTTCCCTCCCCCCCCCCCTCTCCCCCCCCCTCTCTCTCTCTCTCATATTTTCGGTTTGATCACCCGTAGATCTGCAGTTATCGATTCTGACCTAAAATCAATTTCACTACACTTGTTATCTTAATAATAACTAGACAATCTTTTATTTTTTGAATATCTTGAATACAAAACTCAATAAATTCACTGAGTTCATTTCATTTAATATGAGAGAAGTTTCGGAGTATCTGAATACTGACCGACGCGATGACTGAGCATTAAAAATAAAATAATGTTTCCCTTTTACTAAACTTGACCCTGGCAGTGCCAGAGAATGAAAACTAATTAATTTTTATCATAATAAAAATAAGAATACGAAGAATAAGAATAGAGAATAATAGAAACGTGGAGATAAGTAATTCTCCGTTCTAGACCAAAGTGGATCAGATTGATTTTCATTTACATTGCTAAATCGTACCAACTAAAATGAAAGTATACCTTTTAAAATACTTCCAATCAATTCTTTCGCTATTCTGAACTCAAAAATGCCCCCCCCCCCCAAAAGCTATCTATTTATAGTTGTGATGATTCTATAATGTAAACTTTATGGATTCTCGTCCGACACCAAGTAAGTGAAACTGTTACAGTTACTAGTTACCTTAAAACTGTGACAGTTACTAGTTACCTTAAAACTGTGACAGTTACTAGTTACCTTAAAACTGTGACAGTTACTATCTACCTTAAAACTGTGACAGTTACTAGTTACCTTAAAACTGTGACAGTTACTAGTTACCTTAAAACTGTGACAGTTACTAGTTACCTTAAAACTGTGACAGTTACTATCTACCTTAAAACTGTGACAGTTACTATCTACCTTAAAACTGTGACAGTTACTATCTACCTTAAAACTGTGACAGTTACTATCGACCTTAAAACTGTGACAGTTACTAGTTACCTTAAAACTGTGACAGTTACTAGTTACCTTAAAACTGTGACAGTTACTATCGACCTTAAAACTGTGACAGTTACTATCGACCTTAAAACTGTGACAGTTACTAGTTACCTTAAAACTGTGACAGTTACTAGTTACCTTAAAACTGTGACAGTTACTATCGACCTTAAAACTGTGACAGTTACTATCGACCTTAAAACTGTGACAGTTACTATCGACCTTAAAACTGTGACAGTTACTAGTTACCTTTAAACTGTGACAGTTACTATCTACCTTAACACTGTGACAGTTTCTATCTACCTTAAAACTGTGACAGTTACTATCTACCTTAAAACTGTGACAGTTACTATCTACCTTAAAACTGTGACAGTTACTAGTTACCTTAAAACTGTGACAGTTACTATCTACCTTAAAACTGTGACAGTTTCTATCTACCTTAAAACTGTGACAGTTACTATCTACCTTAAAACTGTGACAGTTACTACCTACCTAAAAACTGTGACACTTACTAGCTACCTTAAAACTGTGACAGTTAATATCTACCTTAAAACTGTGACAGTTACTATCTACCTTAAAACTGTGACAGTTACTAGTTACCTTAAAACTGTGACAGTTACTATCTACCTTAAAACTGTGACAGTTACTATCTACCTTAAAACTGTGACAGTTACTAGTTACCTTAAAACTGTGACAGTTACTATCTACCTTAAAACTGTGACAGTTTCTATCTACCTTAAAACTGTGACAGTTACTATCTACCTTAAAACTGTGACAGTTACTATCTACATTAAATCTGTGACAGTTACTACCTACCTAAAAACTGTGACACTTACTAGCTACCTTAAAACTGTGACAGTTACTACCTACCTAAAAACTGTGACACTTACTAGCTACCTTAAAACTGTGACAGTTACTATCTACCTTAAAGCTGTGACAGTTACTATCTACCTTAAAACTGTGACAGTTACTAGTTACCTTAAAACTGTGACAGTTACTATCTACCTTAAAACTGTGACAGTTTCTATCTACCTTAAAACTGTGACAGTTACTATCTATCTTAAAACTGTGACAGTTTCTATCTACCTAAAAACTGTGACAGTTACTATCTACCTTAAAACTGTGACAGTTTCTATCTACCTTAAAACTGTGACAGTTACTATCTACCTTAAAACTGTGACAGTTACTATCTACATTAAAACTGTGACAGTTACTATCTACCTTAAAACTGTGACAGTTACTAGTTACCTTAAAACTGTGACAGTTACTATCTACCTTAAAACTGTGACAGTTTCTATCTACCTTAAAACTGTGACAGTTACTATCTACCTTAAAACTGTGACAGTTACTATCTACCTTAAAACTGTGACAGTTACTACCTACCTAAAAACTGTGACACTTACTAGCTACCTTAAAACTGTGACACTTACTAGATACCTTAAAACTGTGACAGTTACTAGCTATCTTAAAAACACTCCATAAAGAGACTAATGATGTACATTTTCTTTGCTAACCAGTGGGAAACAATAAATAAATAGAAACTAGTGTTCAAATTGTAAATGTACTAAAAAAATGTATAGAATTTATATCTTTTCTATTCGTGAGCCCGTGCACTTGACCTATGTATCTTCCGTTGCTAGAGATTTCTGAGGCATTCTAGTCCCGTCTTGGTTAGAACGAGACACGTTTATTTTAGGAGTTCCATAAGGTTAAAGGTCAAAGTTGAGTGTAAAATCATTTATTTAAATTAGTCTTAACATTAAATAATATTGTGCATATTCTAGCTCGTAGTTTTGGGTGTTGATACTCTGTTCTAAATGTTGAACTTCACAAGAATATTTTGTTGTTCTTTTTCTCCACCCATTCTGATCCACCCATTCTAATCCACTAATTCTAGTCCACCAATTCTAATCCACTAATTCTAGTCTACCAATTCTAATCCACTAATTCTAGTCCACCAATTCTAATCCACTAATTCTAGTCCACCAATTCTAATCCACTAATTCTAGTCCACCAATTCTAATCCACTAATTCTAGTCCACCAATTCTAATCCACTAATTCTAGTCCACCAATTCTAATCTACTAATTCTAGTCCACCAATTCTAATCCTAATCAGAAATATAAATTCGTATTCACAACTTTAAAACATCCACAGGAGATGATGAAAAGTTTGTACATGTTATTTTTCCAACACCCAATCTCGATTCAAAATGAAATTTCGCACAATTATTTCTTTTACCAGACAAACACAAGAATCCATTTAAAAAATCAACCAATTAGTTGATTAATAATTGATTATTGATTATTTTGTTTGTGCCTCGAACACGGGAAAGAAATGTAATTGACTGAAGTGGTGATAAAAGTTGAATAAGTCCCCTTTAAAGGTCGCCGCTTTATAGTAAGTTTGAAACCAAAAATACCTAACTATATAATCTTCTATAGTCATAGACACCTTCGTAGCAGAGTGGTTAGAATGTCGGCTTGAGGAGGCGTGAACCATTATTTCCAATTCAGATGTTTATTTATTATTATTATTTATTTATTTTTTTGGTAAATTTTTTCTTAAAGCCTGTTACGGTAAAATTTACCCAGATATCCCTTTCTCTGTCTCCCCCCCCCCCCCCCCCATTTTCCAACTGGTCCAGAAAAGTGATAGGATCAGAGCGTAGTGAGAAAGCCAAAGAGCATGAAATAGCGCGAATCAAAAACATTCGTACAAATATTTCTTATCGCCCAGATAGATCTATTATATGACATGACTGATCTAAACTAATTGATGCATTTACACTTTGTATACACTTGTTTTCACAAAATATTCTTTACGTTTGTCTTGTTACATTGTGCAAGCCACCTTTATTGTAATTATGTAGGAGAAAAATCTGAGTACAAGCCATCAAACATTTGACTATCCTTTCGAACTTATGGACTTCCAATATCATGATAGTAGAGAACAACAATTCTTATTCTATAGCCCTTCTTAAATAATCTTTTCTATTGTATTCATATATTGGTTTCAGATTATGGATGCTTAAGTTGGAACAACAAAAACAACAGCATATAAAATGAATAATAGTAATCTAGTAACTAGTCAGACCGGTAAGTTGAAACTCACTCGCCCGAGACAACTTTCACTCAATGGAGGCGACCGTAGAGGAGGAAAATAAATTGTCCGGAGTAAGAAAATCGATGGTGGGTCAGAAACAAAATACTCTCAGATCCTGATAGATACTGACTTTAATTAGGTTTTAAACTCACTGACAGCATTTGTGCATACCTAACGGTGCTTTCATTACAGCAGTAAGATTATATCTATAAGGTTATCAATCTCGTAAAAATATAGCTGATTTACTGAAAAAAATAATGTGGGATAGATGTAGTTTATACATTGTTATAAACGTAATGTCGTAAAGATGTAACTTATACATTGTTATAAACGTAATGTCGTAAATATGTAGATTCTATATTGTTATAAAAGTAATGTCGTAAAGATGTAGCTGATGCATTGCTTTAAAAGTAATGAAAGATCACACCCACCACTGATCCCCTAATTAATTTGTTTTGCCAAATAACCAGGCAAGAGTTAGGAATCCACAGGTGGATTCGTCCCGAGATTTTGTTTATACGTAGAGAGAGGCCCTTGCTTAAGTTCCTTGGGCCTTCAACGTCTCACCTCACTTGTCTGCCCTTGCTTCTTGCCAAACTTTGATTACAGGGCCCTTCTTGCTCAACGAGTTAATGATTCGAGGGTGAGTCAACATCAACACACACACGTGACCCTACATGTTTTGTGAGTGAGTAGTTGCATTTTTTTTATTTATGGCGTGAGCGGGTTCACCAGAGGCGGCGTAAATAATAGTTTGGGCTCCCAAAGCCAATGTTGTTGTTACTCCTGATCCTTCTACAAGAATTGAGCAAATGTACGGACACATTTCAAAGAATAGACACAAGTTTTTCCCCCAACTATGATTCTGAATAACAGAAAACGTTCAAACTAATCTTTAGGGCTTGTTTATCAGATACACACAAGGAGAAGGAAGGGCGAAAGATCACACACACTCACACACAGATATACACATATTGTTTTGACGGAAACTGTGAGTACAAATCCATCTGAGGCTCTGAAAACTTGAGCACAGTGGTAAGACTTTTATTTAAAAACAATATCTTTTCTTTTGATGATAGAGATGGTAGATCGAATTGATCCGGTGCCGCCCATGATTCACGACAGCAAGAGACAGATGGTGTGCTAAACAGATAACGGCAAGTGAATGGTGAAAGACAAAGTGGAAATGAGAGACAACTCCATGTTGCCGAGGAATTGTCTTTCTTCCTGTGCTTTTTACCGTCCATTATAACAGAAGAACTCATAAAGGGGGAAAACCTCATAAAGATCTCCATTTCCTTGAATGATATGAAGGTCTGTCATATGACGCCCATCTATCATGCTACGATTGCGGTCACAAACAGAGATTTGGTCCAAGGCCCTAGTTGCCTCCATGAGATAGCACACATCCTCGGGCTTGTTTGCTTTGTTCTGTAAGGTTTATGGCGCATGGCCGATAAGTTGTCCATGTCATGTCAATAAGTTGTCCATGTCGTGTCTATAAGTTGTCCATGTCGTGTCTATAAGTTGTCCATGTCGTGTCTATAAGTTGTCCATGTCATGTCTATAAGTTGTCCATGTCATGTCTATACGTTGTCCATGTCGTGTCTATAAGTTGTCCATGTCATGTCTATAAGTTGTCCATGTCATGTCTGTAAGAGAGTTTGGCGGAACTAACTGAAATAAGATTATAGTGAATAAAAGAAAGCAGACATCAAAACAGAAGACATCAAGACAGAAGACAGTGGAAAACAGCAAGACAAGAGAAAACAGCAGGACAGAGGAAGAAAGCAAGACAGAGGAAGAAAGGAAAACAGAGGAAGAAAACAAGACAGAGGAAGAAAGGAAAACAGAGGAAGAAAGCAAGACAGAGGAAGAAAGCAAGACAGAGGAAGAAAGCAAGACAGAGGAAGAAATCAAGACAGAGGAAGAAAGCAAGACAGAGGAAGAAAGCAAGACAGAGCACAAATAAATTTCGTTGGTTTACAATATTTTGAAAGATAATTATCAGAATGTCAAAATACTTTGAACTAGTGTCTAAATATTCAGGCTTGCATATGTTTAGGTTGTCTATAAATACTGTAACATCTGTAAATTTTCAATGGAAATATCAAAATCTATTCCCTCCATCTATCTTCACTCCCAAATAAAAACCCCAGATATACTATCGGTTGAGAGTTTACAGAATGCCAACAAGTTGTCACGGCAATAAATTAAAATCTAATCAAGAGAAATGCAAAAAGAGAGTATTCTGCCACTAACAACGAGAATGTACAGAGAACACATTAGATTTTTTTTGTTCCATCAAGTAATGAAACAATCCAGATTACTTTAAAAAAACACACATCAATATACAATAATATTAAGACTTTGTCTTCGACTCCTAGTGTGTGTGCATGTTTCTACATATTCTTTATAAAAACAAAACTAATTAATTTTAACTAATGGATTATCTAATTGGTTGCTTTATTTTTTATAGATTCATGTGTTTGTCATCAATTATAAGCTTGTAGGCAAAATTCGATGACTACTGGATGAGCAGAAGTGGTCGAAAAATCCAATGCAACAATCTAACCAACGTTCCAAAAAGATACAGAAAGACAGTTGCTACAAGCGTTGTTGAAAATATGTTCTGATCTAGTTGCGGATCTAAACGTAATTCAATTAAGAGATTGGGTGAGATTTCGAAATAAATAAAACAGTTCAAGGACGTTTTACATAAACTTCAGTGTTTCTAACAAAAAAAAATATTAATCAATCTTTGCTACTAGCGAAAGAACCACGAAATTCTATTCTCTATAGCAAAAAAGTGCACAAATATTCTTGCAGGCTTTTTAAAGTGCACAGCCTATCAATACTTTCGTATTTTTTTGTAAACCAAATATACATAAGACTCCATTTATGAGCTTAGTCGTGATTTGAGTTTTTGGCACATCGGCACACTTTAGGCCACGGTTTTGATTTTTAAAAAAAGTATTTTTTAAAAATGTATTTGTATATTTATTTAAAACTATTTCTTCGCTTAGAAAAAAAAGATACTTGATTGGATGAGATTACAAACAAGCGGTGGCAACTCTGTTGGACAAAGACGCTTAGTGCTAGCAGACGATGCGCTAACTATTTCTTGTATTTTTCTTTCTTTCTGTGACACAATTTTTTTTTTGTTTGGTTTCTGTACTTTGTGTGTGTGTGTGTGTGTTGTCTGACGTCTGATATCTCATTTACTTTAAGTATCGATTCTTGGAACTAACAGAAGGCGCGGGAACCGATATTCCGATCGTCTGGTGTAGCCTAAGCCGGCATTAGTGGCAGAGGCAAGGTGAATGCCATTATTTCTGTTAAAATGAAGAGAAAAGTGTTGGAATGTGTGAGAAGATATGTATGTGTGTGTGTCTGTGTGGAGCGTCACTGCAAAAAAAATCAGAAATAGGTCTAAAATTTCAATTGCAAAATAAAATCTGTAAAATATTTACAGTGCATGTATTTCTAAAGATGAACTACAATGGAGGGAAATATTAAACTACAATGGAGGGAAACATTCAACTACAATGGAGGGAAATATTGAACTACAATGGAGGGAAATATTGAACTACAATGGAGGGAAATATTGAACTACAATGGAGGGAAATATTGAACTACAATGGAGGGAAATATTCAACTACAATGGAGGGAAATATTGAACTACAATGGAGGGAAATATTGAACTACAATGGAGGGAAATATTGAACTACAATGGAGGGAAATATTGAACTACAATGGAGGGAAATATTGAACTACAATGGAGGGAAATATTGAAATAAAATGGAGGGAAATATTGAACTACAACGGAGGGAAATATTGAAATAAAATGGAGGGAAATATTGAACTACAATGGAGGGAAATATTGAACTACAATGGAGGGAAATATTGAACTACAATGGAGGGAAATATTGAACTACAATGGAGGGAAATATTGAACTACAATGGAGGGAAACATTCAACTACAATGGAGGGAAATATTGAACTACAATGGAGGGAAATATTGAACTACAATGGAGGGAAATATTGAACTACAATGGAGGGAAATATTGAACTACAATGGAGGGAAATATTGAAATACAATGGAGGGAAATATTGAACTACAATGGAGGGAAACATTCAACTACAATGGAGGGAAATATTGAACTACAATGGAGGTAAATATTGAAATAAAATGGAGGGAAATATTGAACTACAATGGAGGGAAACATTCAACTACAATGGAGGGAAATATTGAACTACAATGGAGGGAAATATTGAAATAAAATGGAGGGAAATATTGAACTACAATGGAGGGAAATATTGAACTACAATGGAGGGAAATATTGAACTACAATGGAGGGAAATATTGAACTACAATGGAGGGAAATATTGAACTACAATGGAGGGAAACATTCAACTACAATGGAGGGAAATATTGAACTACAATGGAGGGAAATATTGAACTACAATGGAGGGAAATATTGAACTACAATGGAGGGAAATATTGAACTATAATGGAGGGAAATATTGAAATACAATGGAGGGAAATATTGAACTACAATGGAGGGAAACATTCAACTACAATGGAGGGAAATATTGAACTACAATGGAGGTAAATATTGAACTACAATGGAGGGAAACATTCAACTACAATGGAGGGAAATATTGAACTACAATGGAGGGAAATATTGAACTACAATGGAGGTAAACATTCAACTACAATGGATGGAAATATTGAAATAAAATGGAAGGAAATATTGAAATACAATGGAGGGAAATATTGAACTACAATGGAGGTAAACATTCAACTACAATGGATGGAAATATTGAAATAAAATGAAAGGAAATATTGAAATACAATGGAGGGAAATATTGAAATACAATGGAGGTAAACATTCAACTACAATGGATGGAAATATTGAATTAAAATGGAAGGAAATATTGAAATACAATGGAGGGAAATATTGAAATACAATGGAGGGAAATATTGAACTACAATGGAGGTAAATATTGAAATACAATGTTTATACTCATTTTCGTGATGATTTTTGTCATTTGAGAAGAGTCAAGATATGTCATTTGAGAGTAGTCAAGGTATGTCATTTGAGAGGAGTCAAGATATGTCATTTGAGTCAAGGTATGTCATTTGAGCGGAGAAGGTATGTCATTTGAGAGCAGTCAAGGTATGTCATTTGAGTCAAGATATGTCATTTGAGTCAAGGTATGTTATTTGAGAGGAGTCAAGGTATGTCATTTGAGTCAATGTATGTCATTTGAGTCAAGGTATGTCATTTGAGTCAATGTATGTCATTTGAATCAAGGTATGTCATTTGAGTCAAGGTATGTCATTTGAGAGAAGTCAAGATATGTCTTTTGAGAGGAGTCAAGGTATGTCATTTGAGAGGAGTCAAGATATGTCATTTTAGAGGAGTCATGATATGTCTTTTGAGAGGAGTCAAGATATGTCATTTGTGAGGAGTCAAGGTATGTAATTTGAGAGGAGTAAAGATATGTCATTTGAGAGGAGTCACGATATGTCATTTGAGCCAAGGTATGTCATTTGAGAGGAGTCAAGATATGCCTTTTGAGAGGAGTCAAGATATGTCATTTGTGAGGAGTCAAGATATGTCATTTGAGAGAAGTCAAGATATGTCATTTGAGAGGAGTCAAGATATGTCATTTGAGAGGAGTCAGGATATGTCATTTGAGTCAAGGTATGTCATTTGAGAGGAGTCAAGATATGTCTTTTGAGAGGAGTCAAGATATGTCATTTGAGAGGAGTCAAGATATGTCATTTGAGAGGAGTCAAGATATGTCATTTGAGTCAAGGTATGTCATTTGAGAGGAGTCAAGATATGTCATTCCTTTCCCTCTATCTCTTCATTTGACTGACCAGTCCTCACCGCCACAGCCCCAACAAATACACAAACAATTTTTTTTTTTTCATTTCTACAATAAACTTTTAAACGTCAACGTTGAACCATGGTATAACATTTGAGTAGATAGTTCATACATCTTTATCAACTATATTTCATACATCTTTATCAACTATACTTTATACATCTTTATCAACTATACTTTATACATCTTTATCAACTATACTTTATACATCTTTATCAACTATACTTTATACATCTTTACCAACTATACTTTATACATCTTTATCAACTATACTTTATACATCTTTATCAACTATACTTTATACATCTTTATCAACTATACTTTATACATCTTTATCAACTATACTTTAACTTATGTTCCAGATAGTTCATACATCGTTATCAACTATACTTTATACATCTTTATCAACTATACTTTATACATCTTTATCAACTATACTTTATACATCTTTATCAACTATACTTTATACATCTTTATCAACTATACTTTAACTTCTGTCCCAGATAGTTCATACATCTTTATCAACTATACTTTATACATCTTTATCAACTATACTTTATACATTTTTATCAACTATACTTTATAGATCTTTATCAACTACACTTTATACATTTTTATCAACTATACTTTATACATCTTTATCAACTATACTTTATACATCTTTATCAACAATACTTTATACATCTTTATCAACTATACTTTATACATCTTTATCAACTATACTTAAACTTTTGTCCCAGATAGTTCATACATCTTTATCAACTATACTTTATACATCTTTATCAACTATACTTTATACATCTTTATCAACTATACTTTATACATCTTTATCAACTATACTCTATACATCTTTATCAACTATACTTTAACTTCTGTCCCAGATAGTTCATACACCTTTATCAACTATACTTTATACATCTTTATCAACTATACTTTATACATCTTTATAAACCATACTTTAAAAATCTTTATCAACTGTACTTTATACATCTTTATCAACTATACTTTATACATCTTTATCAACTATACTTTATACATCTTTATCAACTATAC
Organism: Biomphalaria sudanica; assembly: GCA_036873155.1. Classification (NCBI taxonomy): domain Eukaryota; kingdom Metazoa; phylum Mollusca; class Gastropoda; family Planorbidae; genus Biomphalaria; species Biomphalaria sudanica. Next base: position 19,148 of record JAZGLO010002040.1, read on the forward strand.
TTTATACATCTTTATCAACTATACTTTATACATCTTTATCAACTATACTTTATACATCTTTATCAAATATACTTTAACTTCTGTCCCAGATAGTTCATACATCTTTATCAAATATACTTTATACATCTTTATCAAATATACTTTAACTTCTGTCCCAGATAGTTCATACATCTTTATCAAATATACTTTAACTTCTGTCCAGATAGTTCATACATCTTTATCAACTATACTTTATACATCTTTATCAACTATACTTTATACATCTTTATCAACTATACTTTATACATCTTTATCAAATATACTTTAACTTCTGTCCCAGATAGTTCATACATCTTTATCAAATATACTTTATACATCTTTATCAACTATACTTTAAATTCTGTCCCAGATAGTTCATACATCTTTATCAACTATACTTTAACTTCTGTCCCAGATAGTTTATACATCTTTATCAAATATACTTTAACTTCTGTCCCAGATAGTTCATACATCTTTATCAACTATACTTTAACTTCTGTCCCAGATAGTTGACACATTTCTATCAAATATACTTTAACTTCTGTCCCAGATAGTTCATACATCTTTATCAACTATACTTAAACTTCTGTCCCAGATAGTTGACACATTTCTATCAAATATACTTTAACTTCTGTCCCAGATAGTTCATACATCTTAATTAACTATACTTTAACTTCTGTCCCAGATAGTTCATACATCTTTATTAATTATACTTTAACTTCTGTCCCAGATAGTTCATACATCTTTATCAAATATACTTTAACTTCTGTCCCAGATAGTTCATACATCTTTATCAACTATACTTAAACTTCTGTCCCAGATAGTTCATACATCTTTATTAAATATACTTTAACTTCTGTCCCAGATAGTTCATACACCTTTATCAACTATACTTTAACTTCTGTCCCAGATAGTTCATACATCTTTATCAACTATACTTTAACTTCTGTCCCAGATAGTTCATACATCTTTATCAAATATACTTTAACTTATGTCCCAGATAGTTGACACATTTCTATCGAATATACTTAAACTTCTGTCCCAGATAGTTGACACATTTCTATCAAATATACTTTAACTTCTGTCCCAGATAGTTCATACATCTTTTTTCAAATATACTTTAACTTCTGTCCCAGATAGTTGACACATTTCTATCAAATATACTTTAACTTCTGTCCCAGATAGTTGACACATTTCTATCGAATATACTTTAACTTCTGTCACAGTGTTTCCCAAACTTTTGCTTAACGGAACACTTTGCACATTATGAGTATTTAGCGGAACACTTTCCTTTTTGTTAGACAGATTAATTCACGTGGTGGCCTACTTGTTAATTATTCTAGTAGTTCGTGGAACACCTATTCAGACCTTGAGGAACACAGTTTAGAAAACTCTGTTCTAAACATTTGAAAATATAAAAAAAAAAACATTATTACTCTATTTGCCTTCCCCGAGAGGGTATACTACAACTTAAGAGGGTTCGAATCCTGGTGAAGACTAGGATTTTAAATTTCGGGATCTAAAAGGCGCCTCTGAGACTACCCAGCACTAATGAGTACCTAACATTAGTTGGGGAAAACAAAAGACGGTTGGTCCTTGTGCTAGCCACATGACACTCTAGTTAAACGTTGTCCACAGAAACAGAGGACTTTACATCATCTGCCCCTATAGTCATCCTGGTTTCAAATGGCAACTTTACTTTTTAATTTTTTTTTTTTAATAACTCCACATGAAAACATTTTAAAAACTAAAGGGTGATAAATAATAATAATAATTAATAAAAAAAAATAATAATAATATAAAGCCTTACCCACATAGTTTTTAGGTTATCGCCAAATCGTTAGTACAACGGATGTTCTGAAATATTATAATTATCACATTCCTAATATATTGATAGATATAAAATTTTGTTGGACTCTATTAGATCTATAAGTTTCCTATCACTCTCCAATGGTTCAATGAAAAATCTAACCGAGAGATAACATTAGACAGCAGACGATGCTCGGCAGCCATACTTCCTTCCATCAATGAACTTTTCTCCCGCCACTCACGTAACAACACGTGCGATTCTCTTCACGGTGTGTCAGGGAGGGCGAAAAGGATGCCAAAAAAGAAGGTGGGAGGGGGGGGGGCGTGTCCCCTTAATGACACTTACTGTAAGTTTCTAAACCGATATATTTCTATTTGATGTGGAGCTCGCCTTTTCTCCACTGATAACAATATCATAGCACGCATTCTCTCCCTTTTTGTGTCTGTCTCTCTCTCTCTGTCTGATATCGTGTGATCACAAGGGCAAGTTATCTATCGTTAGCATCCAACATCTGATGACACATTGACACACGTAATACTTAGTTTGAAATGTTTGATGTGGTACGAATACTTTTGGATAAACTCACTGACACATGTAATACTTAGTTTGTAATGTTTGATGGGGTACGAATACTTTTGGATGAACTCACTGACACATGTAATACTTAGTTTGTAATGTTTGATGTGGTACGAATACTTTTGGATGAACTCACTGACACATGTAATACTTAGTTTGTAATGTTTGATGTGGTACGAATACTTTTGGATGAACTCACTGACACATGTAATACTTAGTTTGTAATGTTTGATGTGGTACGAATACTTTTGGATGAACTCACTGACACATGTAATACTTAGTTTGTAATGTTTGATGTGGTACGAATACGTTTGGATGAACTCACTGACACATGTAATACTTAGTTTGTAATGTTTGATGTGGTACGAATACTTTTGGATGAACTCACTGACACATGTAATACTTAGTTTGTAATGTTTGATGTGGTACGAATACTTTTGGATGAACTCCCTGACACATGTAATACTTAGTTTGTAATGTTTGATGTGGTACGAATACTTTTGGATGAACTCACTGACACATGTAATACTTAGTTTGTAATGTTTGATGTGGTACGAATACTTTTGGATGAACTCACTGACACACGTAATACTTAATTTGAAATGTTTGATGTGGTACGAATACTTTTGGATGAACTCACTGACACATGTAATACTTAGTTTGTAATCTTTGATGTGGTACGAATACTTTTGGATGAACTCACTGACACATGTAATACTTAGTTTGTAATGTTTGATGTGGTACGAATACTTTTGGATGAACTCACTGACACACGTAATACTTAGTTTGTAATGTTTGATGTGGTACGAATACTTTTGGATGAACTCCCTGACACATGTAATAATTAGTTTGTAATGTTTGATGTGGTACGAATACTTTTGGATGAACTCACTGACACATGTAATACTTAGTTTGTAATGTTTGATGTGGTACGAATACTTTTGGATGAACTCACTGACACACGTAATACTTAATTTGAAATGTTTGATGTGGTACGAATACTTTTGGATGAACTCACTGACACATGTAATACTTAGTTTGTAATGTTTGATGTGGTACGAATACTTTTGGATGAACTCACTGACACACGTAATACTTAGTTTGATGTGGGACAAATACTTTTGGATGAACTCACTGACACATGTAATACTTAGTTTGTAATGTTTGATGTGGTACGAATACTTTTGGATGAACTCACTGACACACGTAATACTTAATTTGAAATGTTTGATGTGGTACGAATACTTTTGGATGAACTCACTGACACATGTAATACTTAGTTTGTAATGTTTGATGTGGTACGAATACTTTTGGATGAACTCACTGACACATGTAATACTTAGTTTGTAATGTTTGATGTGGTACGAATACTTTTGGATGAACTCACTGACACACGTAATACTTAGTTTGTAATGTTTGATGTGGTACGAATACTTTTGGATGAACACACTGACAAAAGTAATACTTAGTTTGTAATGTTTGATGTGGTACGAATACTTTTGGATGAACTCACTGACACACGTAATACTTAGTTTGATATGGTACGAATACTTTTGGATGAACTCACTGACACACGTAATACTTAGTTTGTAATGTTTGATGTGGTACGAATACTTTTGGATGAACTCACTGACACACGTAATACTTAGTTTGATGTGGGACGAATACTTTTGGATGAACTCACTGACACATGTAATACTTAGTTTGTAATGTTTGATGTGGTACGAATACTTTTGGATGAAATCACTGACACACGTAATACTTAGTTTGTAATGTTTGATGTGGTACGAATACTTTTGGATGAACTCACTGACACACGTAATACTTAGTTTGTAATGTTTGATATGGTACGAATACTTTTGGATGAACTCACTGACACACGTAATACTTAGTTTGTAATGTTTTATGTGGTACGAATACTTTTGGATGAACTCACTGACACACGTAATACTTAGTTTGAAATGTTTGATGTGGTACGAATACTTTTGGATGAACACACTGACACACGTAATACTTAGTTTGAAATGTTTGATGTGGTACGAATACTTTTGGATGAACTCACTGACACACGTAATACTTAGTTTGAAATGTTTGATGTGGTACGAATACTTTTGGATGAACACACTGACACACGTAATACTTAGTTTGATATGGTACGAATACTTTTGGATGAACTCACTGTCACACGTAATACTTAGTTTGAAATGTTTGATGTGGTACGAATACTTTTGGATGAAATCACTGACACACGTAATACTTAGTTTGAAATGTTTGATGTGGTACGAATACTTTTGGATGAACACACTGACACACGTAATACTTAGTTTGATATGGTACGAATACTTTTGGATGAACACACTGACACACGTAATACTTAGTTTGATGTGGTACGAATACTTTAGGATGAACTTACTGACACACGTAATACTTAGTTTGAAATGTTTGATGTGGTACGAATACTTTTGGATGAACACACTGACACACGTAATACTTAGTTTGATATGGTACGAATACTTTTGGATGAACTCACTGACACACGTAATACTTAGTTTGTAATGTTTGACGGGACGGGTAGAGCTCAGTGAGAGTATTCAGCTCGCAGCCCAAGTGGGCATCATAAGAGGGATGTACGAAGGAATCAACAAGGCTCTCGGACCCTCCCAAAACAAGACAGCACCTCTGAAATCAACCACTGGGGAAATTATCACAGACAAGTGCCAACAAATGCACAGATGGGTGGAACATTACTCCGAGCTCTACGCCACAACAAACTCAGTCTCTGACTCAGCCCTTAAAGCCATCATACAACTACCCACAATGAACGAGCTAGATGAAACACCCACCCTTTCAGAGCTCAACAAAGCCATAGACAACATTGCTGCCCGCAAAGCACCCGGATGCGATGGTATCCCCCCAGATCTTCTAAAACAATGCAAAACTACTCTAATCCAACCTCTACACGAACTGCTTTGTAAATGTTGGCAAGAAGGTGCTGTGCCACAAGACCTGCGGGATGCTAAAATCATTACACTGTCACAAAGGTGACAGAAGCGACTGCAACAATTACAGGGGAATCTCCCTCTTAAGTATTGTAGACAAAGTCTTTGCTCGATTGATACTTCCCAGGCTACAAAAACTCGCTGATCGGGTCTACCCAGAATCACAATGCGGCTTCCGCTCAGGGAGATCCACGATTGACATGATTTTCTCCATCCGCCAACTCCAGGAAAAGTGCAGAGAACAAAGGATGCCTTTATACATTGCGTTTATTGACCTGACAAAGGCCTTCGATCTAGTTAGCAGAGATGGCCTCTTTAAAATTTTACAGTTAATAGGCTGCCCACCCAAGCTACTAAATGTAATCATATCTTTCCACCAAAATATGATGGGCACAGTGCAATTCAACGGTGCCAGCTCTGAAAGTTTCAGTATAAACAGCGGAGTTAAACAAGGATGTGTCCTGGCCCCAACTCTCTTTGGAATACTATTTTCACTGCTAATCCACAACGCGTTTGACAAATCCACTGAAGGCATCTATCTCCATTCCAGATTTGATGGCAAACTCCTAAATATTGCCAGACTGAGGGCCAAAACTAAAATCAGAGCCACCCTCGTAAGAGATATGCTATTCGCGGATGACGCAGCGGTAGTGGCACACACACAAGAGGAACTTCAGTCACTAATGTCCCGCTTCTCTCAGGCCTGTAAAGAATATGGCTTGACTATTAGCACAAAGAAAACAAATGTTATGGGACCACCTACTACAGCACCACCCTCCATCCTCATTGACGATAACAAGCTGGACGCCGTAAACGAATTCTGCTATCTGGGATCCACAATTACAGATGACCTATCCCTAGAAGAGGAGATGAAAAAACGCATAGCGAAGGCTGCCTCGACATTCGCTAGACTCAGACTAAGAGTTTGGGAAAACCATAAGCTAACTACGGTGACCAAAATGGAAGTCTACAAGGCATGCGTTATGAGTACACTGCTATATGGCAGTGAATCATGGACCACCTTCGCAAAGCAAGAGAGAAAACTAAACACATTCCATTTGAGATGTCTCCGTAGGATCTTGAATGTCACATGGAAAGAAAAAGTGTGCAATACTGAGATCCTTGCGCGATCAGGCATTCCCAGCATTTTTACAGCCCTCGGACAACGCCGTTTGCGCTGGCTTGGACATGTTCGCCGGATGGAAGACAAGCGCATCCCGAAAGTCATCCTCTATGGTCAACTCGCGACTGGCACAAGAAAAACTGGTCGCCCCCATCTCCGTTACATAGATGTAATAAAACGCGACCTCAAATCAGTGAACATCAATACTGACAATTGGGAAGACATAGCTCTAGACCGCAACAGGTGGAGAGAGACAGTGACAAAGAAAGCTATGGACAGTGAAAGTACATGGGTCTCAGCTCAGGAAGAAAAACGCACAAACCGAAAAACGGCCAGCTCCTCTACCACCGAAGCAAAAGCCAAGGGGACCCTAACTTGCGCTATCTGTGGACGGGAGTGTCTCTCCAAAATAGGGCTCCACAGCCACATGAGGAAGTGTGCTCTGAGATGAACCATAGTCGTCCTACGACTGAAGGAGGCCAATGAATTGAATGTTTGATGTTGTACGAATACTTTTGGATGAACTCACTGACACACGTAATACTTAGTTTGTAATGTTTGATGTGGTACGAATACTTTTGGATGAACTCACTGTCACCCGTAATACTTAGTTTGAAATGTTTGAT